>ML810160.1:243894-279683 GCA_009831015.1 Picea engelmannii
TTGGTAAAGTCATGGCAACCCAGCTAGCGCCCACGTCACATTTGACCTCTGATTAAAAATTGTGGTTGTTCAAGTCGTGGGAATTATTGATAGAGGTGGCGGGCCTGTGCATGGGATCGTAGCATTAACTATGATGTATGTGCATCCATCCTAAACTTTCATTACACGATGAGATTGTTATAGCAAGACATGGGATAGTAAGCCACTATGTTTTGTAGCACCTACCACCGCTTCAAATGATTAACGTTGGGTTCGATCAACCAAACTATCTGATGCATATGATGTACGAAGACACCCCGACATTGATAGCTTTCCAAGAAACTGTCTTAGGATAGAATTAGTGCCATTTCAAACTTTTCTACAGGCTTGTGGAGAGCCGATACTGCTGTTTTTGTGAGCACGTATTGCTGGAAAGGTCGAACTGTCATCCCAAGAGAATTGAGGCTGAAATTCTGTGGAGGTGATGCCACTGTACATCATAACCTCTTTAAAGAAGCGATATCATTGCCAACACGTTGATAAGTAAATTTTGTCATGAAGTAAACGTGATTATTAAACAGGATGGGGGGTCAAGTGAATCGATCAGAGCCCAACAACATTGAAGCCTTAGTGGCTAAACCTCAGGTCGCGGGTATCTTTGCCAGAGCAGGCTGGCTTCATTTTTTTCAAAAATTTAGCAAGGCAGACCCTCAACTCACCATGCAATCCATTCATACTTTTGATAGGTTTCAAGTAGAGGTTAGAGGAATGAGATTTGACGTGACTGATTCTTCCATCGCCCGAGCCATTGGCCCGCCTCGTAATGGAGAAGTGCCACCAGAGAATTGGGTTGTTTTTCTCTGAAATTTTGAGCAACTACCAAGTCTTAAGAAGGGGATTGCTCGATCCCTGCTAATTTACCCATGGAATGAAGTTGCATACTTCTTGCAAAAGTATATATCCTGTGAGGGACGGCACACCATCGTTTATTTTTATCATATTCATCTCATGCTTCACCTTAATGGTAGTCTACCTATCAATCTACTTTTTTATCTGTATAAAAGTCTAGGAAAAATGGAAGGAATGGCTCTTAAGCGTACCGAATCAAGGAATGCCATGTGTCATCATGGACTCATCAAAATTCTCTTGATGAATGAACTCAGTGAACGAGGTTGGGAATGAGATGCATTCCTCTCCGGGAAAATTCTCTCTCGAAACTCGAGAGCTAGGGTTTGTCCATTTGTTTATTCTGGTGTGGTACAAAAATACATGATGGGGTCAACTTCCTTTTCTCCTGGTGTTGTTCAAAAAGAAAAGAAACAATGTTCTCAAGAGAAGATGAAAACTCCTACTGTTGCAGAGCCAAGAGTAACTCGGGCCCAGAAATTAAAGGCTGAGAAAATAAAGACTTCCAAGCAAGGGGATAATATCCATAGTCAGTTAGAGCTGACCTTCACTGGCATTGATGATTCAGAAGAAGAAAACATGGAGTAGGCTCCAGACTCAATAGAATATGAAGAGTCTCCTTCTCCAAGGAAAAGAGGTAAGGCTCCTCCTATTCCTAAGTCAAAATTATATCAAAAACCCTCCTATGTGAGATTATTAAAGATAATAGATAGACTGAAGGTTAAAAATCAAAGGCTTAAAAGAAAATTGACCATCTCCCAAAGGCAAAATTCTGAGTTAAAGACCCTGTTAGAGGCAACAGATGTAACATAACCATTAGTTTCAGAGGGGGAAACTAAAAATGACAATGATGTTTCTGACCCTAACCCTGTTTATGAGGAAGGCTAGGAGCCTGGAAATGACATTGATGATGAACAAATCTTTCAGGGAGAACCTGAAGAGATTTTTGAGGAAGAAAACCCAGGAGAAGAAGTCCCTGAAGAGCATCTTGCCACACGAAAAACTGACAGCCTTCTCACCTTTGTTGACCAGTTTGTGAATGTAATTCTAGATGACATTTTAACCTATACGTTTTCCTTTGTCGAGCTAAAGCCTGACCTCTCAAGTTGGAGAAATAAGGATGAATTATTTGACTTGGGTATAATTAACTGGGAGAACCATCAACAGGTTATTCAAAGATTAAAGGAAAAACGGTTTCAGATGTGCTTAACTCAAGAAGACTGATGGAAAGCTAAGATTAAACACTACAAAGAGGTACTAGTAGAATGCCAAGAGAAGTTGCAGTAAGTATGTGAACTTGCTTTGCATGGGATGACCTGTAGACCTCCATCTAGAGTCTACTCGGTATTTTTGCATGAGAGATGGGTGAGGTTCCAAATCCAACAAGTTACAGCAGGAAATAATGCCAAAATTTTCACTACAGACCAGTTTTTAGATGCCTTCTCTTCAGCCTCCCAGCATGATCAGGATTTGTTGTGTGAACTTTACTTGTTTGACTTTATTTGGTTGGATAACTCTAGACGGAACCCCAATCCTCGTGTGGGGGATGTTCAATTGAGAGATTTTTCATCCCATGTGTATAATCAAGTTTTGTGGAAAGAGGCCAGTTTTGTGGAAAGAGGCCTCCTAGTTTTATGAAATTTTTTAAGAAAATGTGGAAGACACTTCCACATTATTTGTCTCGGATGAGTATCCTATGCCCATGATCATTCAAAAGGATTATTTCCGATTGATTGAGGATCCTCGAAATGAAACTATTGTTAGACAACATCAGTAGTTGGCTCTGGCAGACTATGAAAACACCCTCCATCATTATTCTATTGAGGCACTCATGGATTCACACGAAAGATGGACACAGTTGCCTAACTCTCTAAGTGCAAAGGATCCTATAGCTTATCCTTTTTTTAATTTGGCTATGGCTTAAGAAGAACTCTATGTTGCTACTTTAAGGAGGGTTGGTATCCATTGGATAGGATTGAGATTTCATTTTCTGCTTATCTAGTGTCTGACCAAGGTATACAGGATTATTACTAAGTGGGATGAGTTCATATATGTAATACCCCTGTTTCCCCCAGCCTATAATTAATCATAATTTATGATTTCCATGCAATGTTTTGCAAATATTGCAAATGTATTATTGTTTAATTGTAAACGCCAACGGTTGACTGATGGGTGAAGCCTTAAAGTACTGGCCATGATATCACTAGAGGAATGAGGGGAAGTTCTATTAAGTTAAAGGGACCCCAAGCCACCTTACAGAAATATTAATTGGAAACATTCAGATTATTTACCCTTAGCCTGAATAACAAGACAAGTCAGTTAATGAGGAGGGGTTGGTAGTTGAACAACCAACCACCCCAATGAATGGAAGTATGGAGGGTTGATAGAAGAGATAGGAAACGGTCAGCTAGAGGATAGTAGGAAAGATCACCATGGGTCCCCGGGATTGACCCACGAGTTGCCTTCTGACACAAGAAACAAAAGGACAGGTTGAGAACCTGCCTAAGTGATGTGTGCAAGAAAAAGCACAAGGGGGCGTGCGACCTAGATACGTGTAGAGAAGGATAACTTGAGAAGAGTTTGGGGCCTCTGAGGAGAACTACTAAAAGAATGGACTAGTGCGTGAAATAGAAGAATTAGAGAAGCCATAGATGGTTTCTGAGCTGGAGCATGGAAGACCCGAAACCCGACCTGAGCTAAGAAGGCCGCGAGCTTGATGCTAGGAAGACATTTGATAAACCTCGAAGGGCCTAGGCTAGGTGGGTGTAAGGAAAATCTCTACCTAGAGTAGAGTGAAGGAGAATAACCTTCAAAGCTTACCGAGAACCTGAGAGAGACTCCCTAGTGATATCATGGCTTGGCACGAGTGAATGCATCTAAGCCTATGGTTGGGTGGAAAGGCGAACACTCACAGTCAGTTGGTCGGCTATCAACTATAATAGACAAGTATTCCATAGACTCTATGTAATTGCATTGAAAAGCATGATTGAATTCTTGTACTTGTGCTATACATATACATACTTGATTTATAGTGATGATGCTTATTGTATTTTCAAACTCATGCGTTTAAGTGATGGTAGGATGGCAGGAGAAGTGCATGCCATGTACAATTGAATATAAGTGTTCTATAATGTTCTGAGATAAAAGGAACGAACTTAACTTTATGATTCCTGTGTGCTCAATATATATATATATATATATATCCATTGTTGCGATGGATCACCCATGAATGGAAACCTGGATCATAATATAATAGTTGATAGTCATCAGCTTGTGAATGGTGATAGGTATTTGGCCAGTGGGCCATAGCGGAGTCGCTTGGGTGAGCTAGATCTTAGACTGTTGCTTTAGCCTTGGTCGTCGGACCAAAGGTATGAAAGATCTCGACTGTTGATCATAGCACATTTGGGATGTGATCTAGGTTGATTGATCGACGCGAAAGCCCTTAGAATTTAACAAGAGAAGGGACGACCTCATGCTAAAGTTATGTTGAAGTCATGAACCTACGTGTATGGGAAAGCCATGTGGAGGCTTGTAATTGGTCGAAGGATTAAAGAGGGGGTCCCTGTCGAGTTTAAGGGTTCGAAAGGTGAGATGAATGGGTCCACGAGTCCACCAACCCATGAACCCGACAAACTCACAAAATAATCTAAGTATGGAATGTTAGAAGAGAGGAAGGGACTCAGATGAGTCTACGAGTCCACGAAGCTGAAAATGCTTAAGTGTAGAGACTCTTCAGACGGACTTATGAAAGGGAGAATTATGCCTTTATAAGTCCGCGAACCCGCAAATATGCAAAAATAATCTAAGTGTTGAGACCTTTTGGGCGGACCTATGAAAGGATGCTTATAGAACTATGCATCCACGAATCCAGAAGTCAGCGAAGATTAAAAATGGCTAAGTAATGAGACTTCTCAGGTGGACTAATGAAAGGGAGCTACAAAATTACGAGTCCGCGAGTCCGCAACCCATGAGAGTGCGTCGGAAGAAGGTTAGAGCGACACTGGTGGTAGGCCTGCGTGGATTGAAGTTCTACCGTGGCAAGCTAAGATAGTGCCACGTTAGGACCAGGGTGTCACCATATCAGTTGGCAACTAAATTCCAATTTCAAATAAGTGTGACTCTGAATGTTATATTGTCTTGACTGATTTTTTATAGTATGAGCTCATTTGAGCTAGACAACTGCATAATATTCTATCTTGTTTGGATATTAGATAATTGTGACTCTGACGATCTGCCCGACTGAATATTTTGAAAAAGAGTCTGAATATTATCTCTTGTCAATGTTTTTCTGCTTACTTATGTCTAGAAAAGGAAAATTGTCAGTAATGGGTTTTTAAATGAATTTGGGCCATAAGGCTTTAGCCTCTGTGCTGGTAAGAAAATACTCAAAGGGGTTTTTCAAGGATCAATTTCGCAAATACAGAGTCGGGAGAGACTATGCAGGACTATTTAGGTATTGTTGATCCCTTGAATTTCCTTTTCCTGTTATAGAATTCGAGTTCTGTGAATGGAAGGTGATTCCTTCAAACCATTTTCTTGTCCAAGTGACCTTAGGCTCGAGTCCATGAACTTAACCAAATCTTGTGCAAGATTTAAGAGTGTAACCCTCTGGGGCTTGTCAAAACTGTTAGAAATAATAGGTGTGCTTGTTTAACCATAGAGAATATAGAAATATTGTCACCCAACCATAGGTCGAAGCCACCCCCGAGCACCTTAACCTTGATAGAGAATAATTCCGAAAGAAAACCCTAGGCCTAATAGCCAATCAATGTAGTGTACCTCTCTCCAGAGCTAGCACACAAGGAATAAAATCCAAACCATAACCAATAGAAAGTCCAAGCCTAAACCGAGAATACAGGTTGCAATAGCTGCAGCTGCAACTACTCTCCAGACTTGCGCACTTACTTAGTTTCTACAGTGCGCACTCTTACATTTCTGCAGCGGCGAGCTGTGTGTATCAAATGAGATCCGGCGTCCTGTATTTATACTGCTTTTCCTTAGCTGTCTGGGCCGACTTCTCATTCTGGAGGCGAAAAGCTCAATATTATATATTTCCTTTAGCCGATTTGTCTTATAGGGTTATGTCCAAAGCTTTAGGGTTTCTTCTTGCTTCCTGGAATATTCTATTCTTGTCAAGGTTACACGTGGAGGTTAATACCTCCCGCAGCTACCATAATATCAACACTCCCTCCTAGCTAGGGATAATATCAACACTCCCTCCTAGCTAGGGAGGTATTGAAAGCAATGGTCTTGAGCACAAACATACCATTCAATTGGTAGCATCATCATAGCCATACATGCTATCTCATGATTAGATCGCGAGCACCCTCATCATTATCAATATCATCTAATAGCATCAACTGCATCATCTCTCGAAGCCATACTCCATCTGAGTAATCGGGCATGATACTGAATAAGTCACTCACTCCATAGAGTAAGAACCATTCTTCTAATCCGTACATATGTCCTAGAAGAATAAATATTTCAACAGATGCTAGAAGCCACGCCATGGGCTACAAGGACTATTCTTCTAATCCAGACATACGTCCTAGAAGAATAAATGTCCTGGATCATTTCCGCCTGGAGAATGTCTGTCCACTAGCACACTGACTATCCATCTAGCTGATAATCATTTTCAATACTACTGATAGTCTACACAGAAATCAGAACAATGTCAGTCAATAGAACACAATTGTGTCTATCCATAGTAGTACACAACTACTATCCAGTGGTACACTACCTCACCAAGTAGCACACGGCTACTTAATCAGTGACACATAGTCAAAACCAGTGGAACACATCCACCACAATAGCATACATCTATTGTCCAGAGACATACAGTCTCCATAGCAATCATATCATCTAATATCAACCTGCACAGAAACAATATCATGATATAAACTGAGTCATCTGGGCCATTCTTCCACTCACATCTGTGAGATCTGGAAGAGCATCTGCCCTCAGAAAGTAAAACATCATCCAAGGGTTATCTGGACTATTCTTCTCAAGCATAGAAGAATAATTGTCCCTGATTTCTGAGCTTGGACCATTCACCTAACTGGGCCATTCCTCCGACACTAGTCATAGTGCAACCTGGAGAGAATGAGTCTACCCTAGGGAATGCCTGTCCATGATTTTTGAACCTGGACCATTCACCTAACTGGACCATTCCTCCGACACTAAGCATAGTGCAACCTGGATAGAATGAGTTTGCCCTAGGGAATGACTGTCCGAACCATTTTCTAATGGAAATGACTGCCCTGCACCAACCTCCAAAACGAACCATTCTTCGAAACTGCTCACAACTGTGAACTTTGAAAGAATGACTGCCCGACGAGGTGGACCATTCTACTTGAACACTACTCAGAGTGACTGCCAAGAAGAATGATTGTCCTAGACCATTCCCCCACACTGGCCACAAGGGAAATTGATGTCTATGGTACATCAGCAATCTATCAAACCATTTTCATTACGAAAATGATTGTCCGATCTAGACCATTTTCCGAACCGGAAAATGCCTATCCGTCATAAATCTCAAACCAATTTCTGAACTGGAAAGGAACTGCTCATCCTGGACCATTTTTCAAACTGAAAAATCACTGTCCATAAATCAATAACACATCAGTGCTCCCTCCCAACCTGGGAGTAATCTCTTCCTTTTTCAATAAGGAAGTCGTCTCCATGAGCCCTAGCTTGCAAACTTTTCATCTTGGACAAAGGTTTTACCAAAATATCTGCTACCTGCTCATCTGTGGAGATATATTGGAGAACCACTTCTCTTTTCTGGACTTCATCACGGAGAATGTAATGCTTGACCTCAATGTACTTTGGTCTATTATGGAACACTGGTTTTCTCTGAAGGCTTCATGTAGTTCTGATCATTACAATACATATCATGGTCGAATTCAGCACTTTTGTTTCCTTCTAGCTCATGACATCGTGGCAAGGCTCAAACTGAAACATATCCAAGTAGCACTTCTTCTGTCATCATGAGAGTTTGCCATGGATTAGCAATCCATCATCCCAGACTTTTGAGTAACTATTCTAATACACTGTCCCTGTCATAGAAGGTTTTCATCACGCTTCTGTTATATATGAGATACTCTGCATCAAGTTGTTTAAATCCATACAAGGTCTTCTTATATCTACATACATGGGTCTCTTTCTGGTATACCTCAAAAACTTGATATTGCTTTACATAGGCTTCTTCCTCAAATGCTCTATTGGGAGAACAATCTTTTACAACCAACTGATGTAAACTTCAATCCATGGATACTGCAAGAGATATAATAGCTCAGATAGAGGTGTATCTGGTTTACGGGAACAAGTTGTTATCATAGTCTTCTCCTCCTTCTAGAAGAACCTCTAGTTCTAAATCTCGCAATGCTTCCATTCATAATCCTTTTTCACAATTTCTTACATATATTGTTCTTCATCATAACTTCCATTTCTTTTGCTTGATTGCTTCTAGTGGGTTCAAACCAAGCTGGTAGTCTTGTGATTCTTGGTATAATGACTGGTTGTTCTGGCTTTTCTTTCTCTCTTGGAATCCTCATGTTCTTCCTCATGTTTCTCTTTAGCTCTTGGGTCCATGGCGTTTCCTATAGATTCCATGCCCTGAAGATTCCAACTTCTTCCTTTCATCATAGTATCATAGATATAGATGGACAACCAAGGATACTTTAAGGCTTATTTTTGAAGAAGACTTCTTCTAAAGTCAAACTGAACACGTGTTGCTTTTCATGACTGTTACTTTCAATGGGAACATGGATAGATACTTCATAATCCTCAATGGATCATATCATTTAGGATTAGCTCCCTCCTAATCCTTGCTTCATGCATGAATGCATGCTCTTCTTTTGGAATTATGTAATCAGCTCACTCCATCTAAGAGAGTCCACGCTTTCGTTTCCATCCTTATTGCCAGCTGCAAAGTGTCACTAGTCTTTTTCTAATTTCCTCTTGATTACTAACTTCTTTTTGTTTTGACTTCTTCTGGGTCTCTTCAAGTTTGATTCTGATTTTTGACTTATCTGGCAGTTGTTACTTATATAATAGCTTCCACAGGAATTGTTACGAGGGATTGTCAATGTACTTCATCTTCTCATGTGTAATGCTTGACTTGTAGTCATCTTGATAACAATCCTTATCTTGTTATTCTTCCATAGGTATTGTTTCACTTGAACATCTTATCTTCTAAGAAATAGATATGCAAGATATGTACAGAAACTATGTAAACATGGTATGTACAAGAACTATGAAGAATATTGTTACCTTGTTTTAGAAGAAGAAGTTTGTTTTATCCTTCTTGGCCTTGTTTGAGGGTTCCCTTTCTTCGGTAACTGATGCTTCGTGTGTTTCCTTCCTTTTCTTTAACTTGGGACAATGATTCTTGCAGTGACTATATTTTCGACAGTTGAAGAATTGTATTTTTGACATATGTTTCTCTTGATTTGGTTTCTTCCTTGAGTCAAACTTCTTCTTATTCCTGAATTTCTTGAACGTTGTTGTGTAGGCTTGATCATAATCTTTCCTTTGGAATTTCTCTTTTGTGCTAATCCTTGATTCTTCTTGTGCACAACAAATCCAAAGTTCTTCAAGTGTGGGATACTCCTTCCTTTTGTTCATCCTTGCGGAAAATGTATCCCATGTCTTGGGAAGACCATTGAGTACTATATTTACCAGTTCCTTCTCTGAAATGATTTCTTCAATAGCTTGTAGTTGATCTCTTAACTGAGAGATTCTCACAAAGTATGATGTTATGATGTCATCATCATTCATTTTCATGTCACGGAGCTTATTCTTCAAACTCATAACTTGTCCAATGTTTATGACTGAGAAGAGGTTAGTTAGGGCATCGTACATCTTCTTAGATGAGTCAAGATGAGAGATGTAGGGTATCAAGTGGTCTTTTACAAAGTCCACTATGATACTCATGGCATTGATGTCATTGTCCTTGAACTTCTCCATAATTGCAATGTTCTGAGGTTCCTTCTCTTTTCCTTCTTCAACCTGTGGTTCCACAATCTTTCCTTTCACAATATCCAACACTTTGTTCTTGGCAAGGATGAGGTCAATCCTTGTCTTCCATGCTCTGAAGTTAGAAGCCCCTTCTAACTTGTTTTTTGACTTCATAGAGTAACGCATGACTTCTTTGACTTGGTGAACCTTTGACTTTGACCAAAAACTCAAAACTTGGCGTCTTAGCTTGCTGAGAGTACCAGGAGGTGCATTGGGTTAGGTCGCACTAAGCTATCCAAAAATTAGGTCAATCTCTTCACTTCAGGTGCCTCAACAAGAGAGTTAGGGTTTTGTTGTTGCAGCAAAAACTTTGACTACAACTGCAACTGTAATTGAGCAAATCCTCCCAATCTATCTTCCATCGATTAGACTGTCGGAAGATAGTGTGGGCCCATAACCTGTTAGAAATAATAGGTGTGCTCGTTTAGCCATAGACAATATAGCAATATTGTCACCCAACCATAGGTCGAAGCCACCCCCGAGCACCTTAACCTTGACAGAGAATAATTTTGGAAGCAAACCCTAGGCCTAATAGCCAATCAATGTAGCGTACCTCTCTCTAGAGCTAGCACACAAGGCAGAAATTCCAAACCATAACCAATAGAAAGTCCAAGCCTAAACCGAGAATACAGGTTGCAGTAGCTGCAACTGCAACTACTCTCCAAACTTGTGCACTTACTCGGTTTTTGCAGTGCACACTCTTACATTTTTGCAGTTGTGAGCTGCATGTATCAAATGAGATCTGGCGTCCTATATTTATACTGCTTTTCCTTAGCTGTCTGGGCCGACTTCTCATTCTGGAGGCTAAAAGCTCAATATTAAATATTTCCTTTAGTCGACTTGTCTTCTAGGGTTATGTCCAAAGCTTTAGGGTTTCTTCTTGCTTCCCGGAATATTCTATCCTTATCAGGGTTACACGTGGAGGTTAATACCTCCCGCAGCTACCATAATATCAACAAAAACCGCATATGACTAGGACCCTGGAACCCAGCGGTACACTCAAAGGGAGCTAACCCTTCTGAGCTTCAGGACTTCAGAGGTCTGGAGTTCCAGGATGTTAGAACTTCACAACACTCCAAATATCGCCAAAGGCAATCGGTCGAGACGGTGACCGGACGGTTGACCGACAACTGGCAGTTTCCTATCCATTGTCATGGGATCCTCTTTATCATTAAACTTTGACCAGCTCTTCAGTTGCGAAGTAACGCGAGCCGTAGATCTAAGGAACTTCGGGATCCTTCCTCATTGTTGGATATAAGCTATGGTAAATTCGGAATTGACCCACTCCGGGTGTGAAAGAGTTTGAAATGGTCGGAATCCTCGAATGTTGAAGTTGCGAATTAATGCGATCTATTGACCTAAGGATCCTTCGGGACCCTTCCCAACCGTTTGATAAACTAGTGGAAGGACAAGGTAAGTACTTCAACGAAGTCTTACTTCGGGAGTTCGGAACTCTGGGACATCGAGAGATTTGAGGATGTAGGAGGATGTGTTAAACGTCAAAGCGTCGAAATTCCCTTGTTGAAGTGTCCAGTTCTGGTTGGACATGCCCGCGTAAACCATGATGATGTGGCATGCCTAGATAATTCCACGTGGCATCGTACGGTTGGTCACAAGATAGGTGTGGGATCCCCACCCCTTGTCAAGTCTAAACCACGTGTTAAGTGCGTATAAATCTCAGCTATAAGATCTTTAAGGGTGGACAGAGCTCCACCATGGATCCCAGTGAGGAAAGGGACTCCGGGACTTTGGGTCCCCAGGGATGTTTTCAAACATGTACAGGAATGGCGAAGGGTTGAAGGTCAATACTCACGAAGACTCTAGGAACATTCTCTGTAACCACTCCTCCAGGGGCCACGTCATTGCCAGAGCACAACGACCTGGGCCACGAAAGTGTCAGGTTGCACCTTCTTATGGCTACCATCCACCTCTGGATGTCAACCTGACCCATTGGTCATCTAGAAGTTCTCCAACTCTCTAAGTGCAAAGGATCCTATAGCTTATCCTTTTTTCAATTTGGCTATGGCTCAAGAAGAACTCTATGTTGCTACTTTGAGGAGGGTTGGTATCCGTTGGATAGGATTGAGATTTCATTTTCTGCTTATCTAGTGTCTGACCAATGTATACAGGGGGGTTATTACTGATTGGGATGAGTTCATATATGCAATACCCATGTTTCCCCTAGCTTGTAATTAATCATAATTTATGATTACCATACAATGTTTTGCAAATATTGCAAATGTATTATTGTTTAATTGTAAACACCGACAGTTGAGTGATGGGTGAAGCCTTAAAGTATTGGCCATGATATCACTAGAGGAATGAGGAGGAGTTCTATTAAGTTAAAGGACACTAAGCCACCTTGCAGAAATATTAATTGGAAACATTCAGATAATTTATTTACCCTTAGCCTGAATAACAAGACAAGTCAGTTAATTAGGAGGGGTAGGTAGTTGAACAACCAACCACCCCAATGAATGGAAGTATGGAGTAGAAGGGACAGGAAGCAGTCAGTTAGAGGATAGTAGGAAAGATCACCACAGGTCCCTAGGATTGACCCACGAGTTGCCTTCTGACAAAAGAAATAGAAGGACAGGTCAAGAACCTGCCTAAGTGATGCGTGAAAGAAAAATCACAAGGGGGCATGCGACCTAGATACGTGCAGAGAAGGAGAACTTGAGAAGCATTTGGGGCCTCTGAGGAGAGTTTCTGGAAAGAATGGACTAGCGCGTGCAATAGAAAAATTAGAGAAGTCGTAGATGGTTTCTGAGCTGGAGCATGGAAGACTCGAAACCCGACCTGAGCTAAGAAGGCCGCGAGTTTGATGTTGGAAAGGCATTGATAAACCTTAAAGGGCCTAGGCTAGGTGGGTGTAAGAAAAATCTCTACCTAGAGTAGAGTGAAGGAGAGTAACCTTCAAATCTTACCGAGAGCCTAAGAGAGATTCCCTAGTGATATCATGGCTTGGCACGGGGGTGTCCATAATGCTAAAAGTGAATGCATCTGAACCTACGGTTGGGTGGAAAGGAGAACACCCACAATCAGTTGGTCGACTATCAACTGTAATAGATAAGTATTCGATAGACTCTGTGTAATTGCATTGAAATGCATGATTGAATGCATGTACTTGCGCTATACATATACATACTTGATTTATATTGATGATGCTTATTGTATTTGCAAACTCCTACGTTTAAGTGATGGTAGGATGGCAAGAGCAATGCATGCCCTGAACAACTGAATATAAGTGTTTTGTAATGTTTTGAGATAAAATGAGCGAACTTAACTTTATGATTCCTATAATGTGTTGTGATGGATCATCCGTGAATGGAAATCGGGATCATAAGATAATAGTTGATAGTCGTCATCCTGTGAATGGCGATAGGTATTTGGCCGGTGGGCCATAGCGCAGTCCCTTGGGTGAGTTAGATCTTAGACGGTTGTTTTAGCCTTGGTCATCGGACCAAAGGTATGAAAGATCTCGACTATTGATCAGAGCACATCTGGGATGTGATCTAGGTTTATTGATTGACGTGGAAGCCCTTAGACTTTAACAAGAGAAGGGTTGACGTCATGCTAATGTTAAGTTGAAGTCACGAGCCTACGTGTATGGGGAAGCCACGTGGAGGCCTGTAATTGGTCGAAGGATTAAGGAAGGGGTCCCTGTCGAGTTCAAGGGTTGGAAAAGTGAGATGAATGGGTCCGCGAGTCCGCCAACCCACAAACCTGACAAACTCACAAAATAATCTAAGTATGAAGTGTTAGAAGAGAGTAAGGGACTTAGATGAGTCTGCGAGTTCGCGAAGGTGAACATGCCTAAGTGTAGAGACTCTTTGGACGGACTTATGAAAGGGCGAATTATGCCTTTGTAAGTCCGCAAGTCCGTGAGTCCTTGAACCCGCATAGATGTAAAAATAATCTGAGTGTTGAGACTTTTCGGGCAGACCTATGAAATGATGCTTATAGAACTATGCATCTACGAATCCACAAGTCCGCGAAGATGAGAAATGGCTAAGTAACGAGACTTCTCGGGTGTACTAATGAAAGGGATCTACATAATTATGAGTCCGCAAGTCCGCCAACCACAAGAGTGCGTCGGAAGAAGGTCAAAGCGACACTGGTGGTAGGCCTGCGTGGACTGAAGTTCCACCGTGGCAGGATAGGCTAGTGCCACGTTAGGACTAGGGTGTTTTCACATCAGTTGGAAACTAAATTCCAATTTCAGATAAGTGTGACTATGAATGTTATATTGTCTTGACTGATTTTCTATAGTATGAGCTCATTTGAGCTAAACGATGGCATAATATTCTATCTTGTTTGGATGTTAGATAATTGTGACTCTGACAGTCTTGACGACTGAAGATTTTGATGTAGTGTCTGAATATTATCTCTTGTCAATGGTTTTCTGCTTACTTCTATCTAGAAAAGGAAAACTGTCAGTAATGAGTTTTTGAATGAATTCGGGCCATAAGGCTTTGGCCTTTGTGCAAGTTAGAAAATCCTCAAAGGGATTGCTCAAGGATCAATTTCGCAAATACAAAGTCCGGACAGACTCTACAGGACTGTTTAGGGCCTGTCGATCCCTCGTATTTCCTTTTCCTATTATAGAATTCGAGTTTTGTAAATGGAAGGCGCTTCCTTCAAACCATTTTCTTGTCCAAGTGACCTCAGGCTTGAGTCCACAGACTTAACCAAATCTTGTGTAAGATTTAAGAGTGTAACCCTCTGGGGCTTGTCAAAACCCCATATGACCAAGACCCTGGAACCCAACGCTACACTCAAAGGGAGCTAAGCCTTCTAAGCTTTGGGACTTCGGAGGTCTAGAGCTTCGGGATGTTAGAACTTCACAACACTCCAAATCTCGCCAAAGGAAACTGGTCGAGACGATGATTGGACGGTTGACAAGCAACTGGTGATTTCCTATCCGTTGTCGTGGGATCCACTTTATCATTAAATCTTGACCAAATATTTAGTTGCGAGGTAACGCAAGCTGTAGATCTAAGGACCTTCGGGATCCTTCTTAACCATTGGATATAAGCTACAGTCAATTCGGCATTGACCCACTCCGAGCGTGAAAGAGTTTGAAATGGTCGAAATCCCCGAACGTCGAAGTCACGAATTAATGCGAGCCATTGACCTAAGTATCCTTCGGAACCCTTCCCAACCATTCGATCAACTAATGGAAGGACAGGGTAAGTACTTTGACAAAGTCTTACTTTGGGAGTTTGGAACTCCAGGACTCTGGGACTTCGGGAGATTTGAGGATTTAGGAGGATGTGTTAAATGTCGAAGTGTCGAAATTCCCTTGTTGAAGTGTCCAATTCCATTTGGACGGGCCTGTGTACACCACGATGATGTGGCATCCCTGGATAATTCCACATGGCATCGTAGGGTTGGTCGCAAGATAGGTGTGGGACCCCCACCCCTTGTCAAGTCTAAACCACGAGTCAAGTGTGGATAAATCTCAGTCATCAGATCTTTAAGGGTGGACAGAGCTCCACCATGGATCCCAGTGAGGCCGAAAGGGAATCCGAGACTTTGGGTCCCCGTGGATGTTTTCAGACATGTACAGGAATGACGAAGTGTCGAAGGCCCGATACTCGCGAAGGCTTGAGGAACATTCTTTGTAACCAATCTTCTAGGAGCCACATCATTTCCATAGCACAACGACCTGGGCTACGAAAGTGCCAGGTTGGATAGTATGAAATAGATGAAGCCACGTGTATGCCACGTGGTAGAGGGGATGGCCATTGGCCAAAACCGTACCGAAAACTTTGGAACGCCATAACTCTCGAACCAGAACTCGGTTTTGGACAAGGTCATAGTCATTGGAAAGCTCTCGGTGAGCACAAGGCGATGGCGTCCTCATCCGAGGAATTCAGGGAGTTATAGAGAAGAGAAAAATTTATACCCCATCCCTTAAAAGGGTACTTTGGGGGTTGGGTGTGTTACAATAGAGTTGGAGCAGTGGGCACAGGTGGAAAGGACATTGGGACTCTACACTTCTGGAGAGTTTGGTCACCCAAGTTTCAATTGGCGTGATCTTCATGCAGACATTCCAGAGAGAGACTAGCAGGTTGCATGGGGACATGAAACTACCTTGGGAAAGGGAAGATGTCAGGACCTTCATATGGTATATTTTATACTTGACTTTACCTCTCTTTTACCCTATTTTCGCTTTTGAATTTATACACCCATTTGTCAGTCATTTAACTATTTTACGATGAACTGGCTCTTAGGATTAGCAAACTATAATTTGGTTGTTTTTCTATGAAATAGATTAGGATGTTTGATTAAAGTTCCTTCCATTTTGATATATTTTCCTAACCTAAAGTATGAAGTGTTGGCTCTTTCCTCAGGTTAATAATAAAAACTCTAGGTATTATGACATTGGTTTTGAAGTATCTTGAGCAGGAAATTCGACATGAGGAGAATCTTATGGTTTATGGGCGCCATTACTTCATTTTTCCATTCCAGGGAGTTGTTGGAGTTGTTGTTTCCATGGATAACCATTTCCGTGGATCGTGGGGCTCATTTGGAGCATCTTTGGATGGGGATCTTGCTTCCCATTCACTACCTGGGTATCTTGGACACGCCTGGAAGTTTCAATGTTGTTTTGGACGAGTTATTCCTCACCCACACTGACCACATGAGCTTGGATCAAGCCCTCTCATTGCTTGGATCAAGCTTGGAACATACTTTTAGTTTTTGCTTTGTTTAGCTAGTTGTTTCTTCATCTTATCTAGTTGTTTTTCATGGGATTCAATTCCCTATTGTATATATATTGTATTTGGCCTAAGAGGATGGAGGTGATAGACATTATGTTGATGAATTGAAGCTTTATCGCTTTCTGCACATGATTTTCTATATATAATAAATATGATTCATGATTTCGTCGCTGCATAAGTTGTGAGAGTGTGTGTTGATCTATTTTGAGGCATTTTGGCACCTGGAGCAAGGTCCCACTCAAGGTACCAATTTTCCCATGCGTTTTATATTTCAGTCTATGTTTTCTTATGCATACTTTTAGATTAGATGTATGGTTGATTTTTAAAGTGTGTTTCAGTTTTAACTTTCAGTTGTAGAGTAGATCTTTAATTGTGGGTTGTTTAAATTTGTTTTGCTATCATTTTCATGTGAGTATCTAGTTTAGAAATCCCATGGGTAATTGATAAATGTTAAGATTATTGTTTTCTAGAATTTGCAAGTTTATGTTAATTAGTAGTTTGATTATTTGTAGCACTTGCTGTTAATTTGTTTGTATTTAGTTTGATTTTTGGATTAGTGTTGGAAGTGAGCCCTAACCCAAGCGTTGGGCGAAGGTTCTCAACCTTGACCCCTTGTGGAAGCCAACTTGAGCTCAAAAGCAAATCCCAACTCTGAGTCCAAAAGCCTTATCCATCTCTTAGAAGTTTATGCTTAGAGTCATTTGTAGTTTTTAAGCTGAACATCCCTTTGATAGTCAATCCAAGCTACCATCCTGCAGAAACAGAGTCGGTGCCTCACAAGAATTAAGATATCCCTGGTTGATAGATTAAATGTTTAGGTGTCTTTACCTATAGAATTATCTCTATTTAAAAGCATTGGCAATGGAGAGAGGTGAAAGTTCAAATCTCTCTTCTCCATGTTAATGTGGGTTTATCTAATAATGCATGTGGTGTTTGGGAAATAAAAAACAAACGATGCTACAACCAAGTGAACAAAGTAACATTTGGGGGTGAGATATAACTATTGTAGATTCATTCTAACTCTAAATCTTCAATCGTTGAGAGGAATCAAATCTCTAAATGTGCAAATCTTTTTTAGAGTACAAAAATTGAGGAAAAATTTCCACTTCCAAGGATTTGATGCCTCTCGACACTAGATAGATCAAGGGTTAAGATCGATCTAGACTGGTGTTATTTCATTTTTTTTTACGTCATTGTTATATATATAAAGAGAGAGAGAGAGAGAGAGAGAGAGAGAGAGAGAGTTGAATTAAACATTAAGATTTTTATTTTATTTATTTATTTATTATTATTTTATTTTATTTTATTTATTTATTTCTTTCTTGACCTATGTCACGTCAACGTCACATTATGTTACACATCTTTCTCACACTATGTTATAGAATGCACCTCTTAGCACAAGTACAACATTGCCTTCACATTGTCTATAAGCAAATGGCGTACAAGAGACTCTAATAAGTTGGTGTATACTTTGAAACAAAACAGATTACAAGCCAAACTCACAATGAAAACTAATGGATTCACATGTGGACCCACTCTTTCAAACTACAAAGGAAAGTGTGAGTTGCAAAAGGGCGATGGAGAAGAAGGGGGAGTACAGCAATGCATGGATCTGAAATGAGAAACCAATCAATGAAAGTATAATGTAGTTAACTAGGAGAAACAATAATTATTGAGAAATTATTCAAGAAATATGAACTACAGAAAATTAAATTAGAGACAATGATATAAAATCTTCACAATATAACTCTTGTATTGATAATCCATAAAATATATAGCAATGCTTGCGAGCCTCTTCAAGGGGGCAGCCTCCTTTGAGCAGAGCTCCAATAACAACACTTGACAAAACATTACCTGGCCTACTAGCTCTATAAATAGTTTCTCCCTAACTACTTTTGGTGCCATCGCTAATGGGTACCAACCACTTAACGTGTCTTATTTTATAAAGAGGACGTTTTTACCTTGAGTAACTACTAACTAATTACCTAATGGGCCTTATTCAAAGAACGTGGTTTTGCACGTCAATTACTAACTCCTATGCATCCCCAAAGAAGGGGGGTTAGGGTAAGATACAAACATGCCATCCCCTTTAAGAGTAGCAATGTCATCAATGCTAGAGTTGTGGAAACTATTGTAAAATCGTTGTTGGTTCTGAAGTGGCATCATCCAACTATGTATCCTTCCATTGGATTATGACATCACAAATTGTGCAACAATGTAATTGACATTCTCTTGTGGCCAATATTTCCTCCAATTGTAACCAAATGGAACCCTCTTCATCAAGTTTTGGAACGTTGGTATGAACTCAACAAGTTGGCTCCACAATCTTCTTCAAATAGGACACATGAAAATTGGGTGAATCCTAGAGTGAGCTAGAATAGTCAATCAATAAGCAACTAGTCCAATGCATTGGAGTATCTTAGGGGAGAAATATAATTTTGGTGCTAGCTTATGGGAGCCCTTATCTTTGAGAGAGAATTGCCTATAGGGATGGAGACAAAGGAACACTTGATTCCCTTCATCAAAAGAATGATCATAGTGATGTTGATCGGTTTGTTGCTTCATTCAATTTTGAGGCAAAACTCGATTATCCTTAAGTGTGCCAAGAATGGTTGTTTTGGTGTTAAGTGTGAAATCCACTTCTTCAACATTGGATGTAGTTAGTAGATAGGAAGTGACTAAATGAGGTTTTTGGCCATAGATAGCTTCATAAGGTGTCATTTGGTTACACTATGATAAGTAGTGATGTACCACCATTTAGCAAGGGGTAGCGACTAAACCCATTGGTTTTATCGGTCAACTAAAAAACCCCATAGGTAGGTTTCCAATCATTTGTGACCACCTCAGTTTGACCATTGGTTTGGGATGATAACTTGTGCTCATGTTCAAGTTTTTTCCTTGTAGTTTAAACAACTACTACCAAAATTTGTTGGTAAAGGTGGGATTACACTCCGACACCATGGAAGTGGGCATGCCATGTAACTTAAAAATATGATCCATGAAGACTTGGGCCACTGTGGAGAGTGTAAATGGATGTTGTAAGGCACAAAAGTGAGAATATACGGAAAGGCAATTGACTACAACCATGATAACTAATTTGTTGCCAACTTTTGGGAGGCTAGCGATAAAATCCATGGAAATGCTAGTCCATATCATGGCTAGGATCAGTAGTGATTGTAGTGCCCTTGGAATCTTCATTGTTTCACCCTTGTTCTTTTGACAATCGTCACTATATTCAACTAGAAGCAAAGATGTCATTTTTCATGCCTTCCCAAAAGAAAAAGCACTTAGCTCGTTCATAGGTTTTCTAAAAGCCAGAGTGACATGTTGTAGGGGTTGAATGTAAATCCTTTAACACCCTTTATTTTAAAGCATAATTTTGCACCAGAGAAACACACCCTTTATACCGCAAAAGATCTTGTTGCCAAGTACCCTTAGTAGGATTAGGGTCCTCCATAAGTTTTTCTATGAGTTGAACCGCTATCTCATTGCCAACCATTCTTATCGAGATTCTACAAGCCAATCTAGTATGGGTAAGGATAAAGCAAAGAGAGATCCTTCCTCATATTTCCTAGACAAAGCATCAACATCAATTGTCTCTTTTTCTTTCTTATATATGATCTCATAATCAGACTCAAACATCTTAATGACTCACTTGTGTTGCTCTAGGGACGACAACCATAGTTCCATAAAATACTTCAAACTATGATGGTTTGTCTTGATCTAGAAGCACCTTTCAATAAGATATGGGCACCAATTATTGACTACATGAAGGATGGTCAACATCTCTTTCTCATATGTGAACTTTTCCACAAAAAATACGCACAAATGTTTATTGGTGAATGTCAAGGGGTGCTCCTCTTGCATCAACATGGCTCTAAGTCCTTTGCCTAAAGTGTCACATTCCAAGACAAAAGTCTTAGTGAAAGTATACACAACTAAGATGAGTGTAGTACACATGGCTTCCTTTAATGCTGAAAAGATATGCTTGGTGGTATCATTCCATACAAAGACATTCTTTTGAGCATGGTGGTTAAGGGGGCTGCAATTCACCCATAATTATTTACAAACTCCTCGTAGTATCCAATAAGTCCTAAGAAACACGTAAGATT
The DNA here is from genome assembly GCA_009831015.1 of Picea engelmannii. Classification (NCBI taxonomy): domain Eukaryota; kingdom Viridiplantae; phylum Streptophyta; class Pinopsida; order Pinales; family Pinaceae; genus Picea; species Picea engelmannii. Next base: position 264,644 of record ML810160.1, read on the forward strand.
TTTAGAATCTTGGAGCATGACCAAATGTACGTAGCCTCAATTTTCTTGGGATCCACTTGCACCTGATCCTAACTGACATTGTGACCCAAGTATTTGACCTTTGAAGAGTCAAAAGTGCATCTGGAACGTTTCAAGAATAACTGGTTATCCCGGAGGAGTTGTAGGGCTTTATCAACTTTCTCCACATGTGCTTCCGAGGTTTTGCTATAAATCAAGATATCATCAAAGATTACAAGTACAAAATTGTGCAGGAAGGGCCAAAAAAAATTGGTCATGAGGCTCTGAAAGATGGATGAAGAATTGCAAAGTTCAAAGGGCATCACTAAAAACTTTTAATGACCTTCATGTGTGCAAAAGGTTGTCTTAGGAATGCCCACCTCCTTCATTTGGATTTGGTGGTAGCCTAAGTGAAGGTTCACTTTACTCAAGAACTTGTTCCCGTGAAGCTCATCCAAGAGATCATTAATAACTAGGATGGGAAATTTGTCTTTGATGGTTAACTTATTGAGAGCATGGAGGTTAGGACACATACACCAACTACATTCTTTCTTCAACACCATGACCACGAGTGATGAGTACCTTGGTTTGTACTGGGATGGATGACACCTACCTCCAATAGTTCCTAAATAATCTTTCAATTCCATTCTTCTGTGAAAAAGGAGAATACACACATTGGGTGGTTCACTACCTAGAGTCAAGGGAATACAGTGACCATACAACATGAAGGGAGTAAGCCATGGGGTGTTTCAAATATCTATTAACGTTTAGTCAAGACCAATTGCAAATTAGGGTGAATTTCCTATGGGGGGGATATCCATGACTTGGATGACATTGAATTGGGCAATAATGCATGAGTCGCTTTTTTCAATAGCTTCTCCATATGGTGAGAGGTGATAATTTTGGAGTCACATTTGAGCCCCTTGAGTGTATGTTTATGACCCTCCTTAGTGAAGCTCTTGTATAATTCCTTGAAATCCATGGTAATTGGACCCAAAGTGTGTAACCATTCTGCATCTAGAACTACATCACAACCAACCATTTCAATAGCGAACATGCAAGATTTGAGCCGATAGTCCCCCATTTGAAGTTCCACATTCTCACACTTGCCATCACATTTCATCATACCTCCATTGGCTATCATAATTTGAAAGTATGCATTGCATGGACATAAAAATAGGTTTCTTCTACAAATCTTCGATGAATACAATTGTGGGTGTTGTTGCTATCAATCAAAACAATCACCTTTTGATACTTCATGTAGCCAATCAACTTTAGGGTCTAGGGAGATGAAATTCCTAATAAGGCATTGAGGGAAATTTGTGGTTCCTGACAAGGAGGTTCTAAGGCGGTTTCTTCCTAAGGAGGAAGGGTGGTTTCCACTAAATCTAGCTTAGTAAAGTCTTCTGCAGAAATTTCTTTAGGTGGGTCTAAGTGGGCCACATTAATTTGAAATAATTATATTCTTCACATTCATACACTTTGAAATACCTCTCATCACCGATATAGAAAAGTTTGAGGTGTTGGTGTTCTACGGCTTCTTCCTCGGTCAACTTGTGGATTCTCAAGGGATGAAAGGAGGGGGGTGTTGTAGGTGCCAAGGGGGGGCGAGGGTGAAGAATACATGGGGTTTTTTTTATTTGTGCATTGGCCACCCCTTGTGCTTCTCTAGCTCATTGAGGAGCCTCCAACCAAGTAGTTGGGTGATTCATCAAGACTTGCACTTGAACCTCCTCCTTCAGACCATTGATAAAACGTTCTTTGAAAAAAGAATTGGTCATGCCCTCTATGTGGATTCCCAATTGATCGAATGTTGCTATAAAATATTCCTCTGTGTCTGTCTGGCGCAACTTGGTCAACCATCCCGAATAATGAGTGTCTATTTCAAAACAAAGATAGATGGATTTCATACATTAACTCCAAGTGATGTGGTGCAAATTGGTCAACCAACTCGAATAATGAGTGTCTATTTCAAAACAATCCTAGATGGATTTCATAAATTAACTCCAAGTGATGTATCCCCCATGGAATTTCTTATGCCACTGCCACCATTGTCATAATTCCCAATCCAAGTACAATACTCTAAGTTTCATCAAGTTATCAGTAATACCTTGGAGGAAGAAGTAGTGTTCCATCTAGGAAACCCAGTTGGGTTAAAACCATCAAATTTGTTCAAATCTACCTTAGGAAGTCCATGCCACATCCGGTGTTGACTATCATGAAAGGGTGGCCTTGAGTGAGGCCCACCTCTATTGGAGGATTCAACCCCTTCCTGTTGCACTGGCAGATCCAACAACTACCTAGCTATGTGTATGATGGAAATGATAGAATGTAGATGGTTATTGGTGTTAGTAATATCGACTTGTGTACTGTCAAAGTTTGATTTCATGCTGCCAAAGTTTGTTTGCAAGTTGCCTATCTTAGAAACATGTTGGTCAATCTTAGAGACATTTCCTTGGATCCCAAAGACATGGTTTTCTAAACTAGTGAGCATGTTCTTCGTGGTCTTGTTTCTAGTGGTTTCCATGGGGCCTTTGGGCCCACCAAAAGCATTACCAAAGACTTATACCCAAGCAAGCAACATCACACAAGGGGTCTTTTGAGATAAGTTACCCACAATAGTATGGCCAAGTCCACAAAAAGGGTTACTAGAGAACTATATGAATGTGATCAAAGCAATGAGTCTTTTCAGATAGGTCTTCAACAATGGTATTGTTGGGTCTTTATTTTTTAATTCTGATAGGAGTATTATTCCTATCCGAGTATTACTACACTGATGGAATTCACGAATTCTTGATATTCTGGAAAAATTGTTTTTCTAATCGCTCATTTTGTAGAGGCTAGGGTTTAAAGGATCCTATATTGGGCAAAGAAGTGTCACATGTTATAGTTGTCTAATACACTTGAAGTTTTCCAACAATAGTACTCGACTAATCTTTCACGTCACAAAATGAGGATAGACCATACCCTTAGTAGTACTACCTGATCCCCTGGTACGTGAGAGTGATCTCCCTCAGTGTTGTTCTCGATGTACTATAGCAACAAAACAATCAAGAGGCTTATGTAAGGCTCATTTCATGGGTGCCTAGGGGGCTTCTGATATATCTAAAGGTACATGGAAGATTGAATCTGTAGGCAAATTATGTCTAATGTGGTACTACTTGAAGGGATACCAACAAAAGTGTGCAAGGGTGTCCAACTAGGTGACTCCACTTGAATTCCCTGTGTATGCTTCTGCAAATGCAATTTTACCCCCTAAACAACAAATCTTCAACTTGATTTATAAAAACAAAAATAAAAATATTAAATTCAAGCACATGCTAGCACAAGAAAGAGCTATGATACCACTTATAATGTACTTAACCAGAAAAAACAACGATTATTGACCAATTATTTAATAAATATGATATGCAAAAAAGTAAATAAGAGAGACAAGAATATAGAACCAGTAGAATATAAGCCTTGTATTGATAATCCAAAAAGGAGAGAGCAATGTTCATGAGGCTATTTGAGGGGGTAACCTCCTTTGAGTGGAGCTCCAATACAAAAACAACACTTGATATAACATTCCATATCCTACTAGCTCTATGAATAATTTATCCCTAACTACTTGCGGTCCCATCATTAATGGGTACCAACTACCAACCACTTAATGGGCCTTATTTAATAAAGAGGCCCTTTCTACATTGAGTGATTATGGCCTTATTTAATAAAGAGGCCCTTTCTACCTTGAGTGACTACCAACTAACTACCTAATGGACCTTATTGAAAGAAGATGGCCTTGTACATTAATTGCCAACTACTAAGTAAACCCAAAGTCGGAAGGTTAGGGTAGGGTCCTAAAAGAAAATGATAGTTAAACAATGGGTAAAACCATAAGGAGAAGCCCTAAAACTTGAGGGAGAGGAAGAGGAGAGGGAGGACCAAAGATTTTATAGTCCTAGAAGCAATTCCAAGACACCACAAGAAAACAAAGATAAAAATGAATAAAATCATTAAGGAAGTCCCTTTTATAGGATTTACCATTCCCCTCATAACCCACAAAACCAAAGCATAATGAGTTAATAAAACTGAAGTGAACACATCAAAGTGCAGATACCCAAACCACGGGCTAAATGAAATATCAAACACATAAGCCATGCAAGCACATTGAATGCCATGAACAATACATCATTTTGCAATTAAGACACGGTGTATGCTCTGAACTTCTGCACATTTGTCTTTCTTGTATTGGATCTGAGCTGTCCTAAAAGATATCGTGAAGTGGTCCTTTTGAATTTCACTAAGGCGTGGATGATCAGCTCCTTGGCAGGACCTGAGGTTTTGCAGCTCTGCGTCTCTTTTGTATCAGATCCACTCTTAATTTAAAGAACAATGGAAGCAATTAAAAAACTTTTAAATTCCCAAGGGGCCTCCATGAAAACTCCCAGGTTGTCCTTTAATAGAATGCAAGACCTTTTACTTGTGGATTGGATCCTTAAAAGAAAAATGACAAACCAGGGCATTTGGCAAGGAACCCACTTCATTATCCTTTTTGCCTGTACAATTTCCTGTTGCAACTCAACAACTGCTTGTGAGAGTAGAACACAAGACCTTTACATGTGGATTCGATCCTTAACCAAAATGCTAAATCGAGGAGTCTAGCAAGAAATCCACTTCATTAGTCTTTTTGCCTGTAGAAATTCTGATCACAACTAGACAGCCACTTGTGAGAATAAAATGTGAGGCCTTTTAGTTGTGGATTGGATCCTTAACCAAAAGGCCAAACTGGGGCATCTAGAGAGGAACCAATCCACAAGCAGGAGAATAGCTTTTAAGCTCCATTGAATTTTCAAGGACTGGCAAAAATTATTGCCAAACCGGGGAGTCTAGCCAGAAATCCACTTCATTAGTCTTTTTTCCTGTAGAATTTCCGATTGCAACTAGACAGCCACTTGTGAGAATAAAATGTGAGGCCTTTTAGTTGTGCATTGGATCCTTAACAAAAAGGCCAAACTGGGGCATCTAGAGAGGAACCAATCCACAAGCGGAGAATAGCTTTTAAGCTCCATTGAATTTTCAAGGACTAGCAAAATCTGTTGTTCCTATTCTCAGCACTGTTACTCTGGCTGAGTTTGATCTGATTTGGGTTCTTTTACTGCTCCGAGGGTTTATTCAAGCTTGATTGTATTAAACAAAAGACTTCTCTGATTGTGATCCCATCTCTTTGGAGGTGTGAAACTTACCATCCTCTTGCAGCATTTGAGACCACAAAATTCAACTGATCTGAATCCGTGATCTTTGACTCAATATATGAGATCATGTTATGCCCTCTTCTAAAGGGCTTAATGGACCCTAAACAGCTATTTAATTGGAAAGGTAACTTGTTGCAAAGAGAATTTAGTACCACATGAAACCTCCACAGTAATCAGAAGGGGATCAGAAATGTTAACAGTAAAACTCAACTTGGAATTGGTTTCACCCTTCTACACACTGAGTGTTTAGTGCTAAACATTAGAAATTCAAATATCTTTATCAAAGACTGAATAGGTCAGTGAGATGAGCAGAAGCTGTGAAACGCGACTTGCTAGCCAGCCACGAGCATCTCCAAACAATAAAGAACTCATGCTCAACTTGGTCTCATCAAATCCATTAAATCAACCAATGCTAGTCAGCAAAAGAGACGCTATCAGATGGGATCAAACAACCAAACCCAGTCCAAATTGCATTATTCTAGAGGCCTAGCTTCAATGCTCACAGTGCTGGTGCTTGAAGACAGAATCTGGATATAACCCAAGAACGTTTAGGTGAAGCTGAACTTTACGTTTCTCAAAGCAGAAACCCTACGGTCACATAAAAAATAGGAACCTTAAAAACCTGAAGGAGCATTCCACCAGGGTCACCTACCACCTCAGGACTTAACATACATTATTAGTACACATCAAGGTTCTCACTCTCAGGCTCCAAGTTATAACCTTAGGAAGATTAACGTCTTTACAGCTGTTGAGACTCAAGCTTTCTTTCATTGCTTAGTTGAATCGATCTCACCAATAGTCATGACAAGAACACAATCCATTACTGACATGATGGAAACGGTTGCTATCTCTTATGATAATTTCTCGATCGACAATCTTGGAGATGAGCTTAGTAGCAGTGTGACAATCCCCACACACACGGAGATTCTTGATAATCCGGATAGGTGTCGCTGGGCATGTATTAATGAGCCCAAAAGCAATGGCCAGCCTCTCACTGTGACCACAGAGAACATGTTCCTTCTCCTCCTCTTCTACATCATGCAGAACAAACTTCGTGTCAGGAACATACCCTGCTTGCTTGATTTTTCCAGCCAAGCTCTCTAGCATTGTCAAGATTTGATCTATTTGTGGGTGGGAACTGTCTCCCACATTGAATACATGTGCCCTGCTTTTAGCAACAATCCAGCTGCAGCCTGGCATCTTTTTTAACTCTTTGTCTTTCATCATATTTCTCACCCAGGCTACATCAGCCCACCTGCCAGCTCGAGCATAGATGTTTGACATCAGCACGTAATTTCCAACATTTTCAGGTTCTAACTCGAAAAGGACTCTAGCTATATGTTCTCCTAGCTCAACATTATGATGGCTTCTGCAAGCACCAAGCAAGATCCCCAACAAAGTAGCGTTAGGCTCGAATGACATCTCTTTAATAAGGGCATAGGCTTCATCCAGATTGCCAGCACGACCAAGAAGGTTAACCATGCAGGCATAATGCTCCACATGGGGAATGAGGTGAAATTCATGACACATAGAATTAAAGTATTGCCAGCCCTCATTCACTCTACCTGCATTGTCACATGCAGAGAGAAGGCCAACAAAGGTGACATGGTCTGGGTTCATGCCTTCTTGTTGCATTTGATTAAAGAGATTGAGGGCATCATCAATATGCCCGTGAATAGCATGCCCTACAAGTATAGCATTCCACGAGACCACATCTCTTTGAGAGCCTTTTTTGAAAACTTGACATGCATCTTCTAAATTGCCACATTTAGCATACATGTCTATCAGAGCATTCATCACAAACAAATCTGACTCGAAACCAATTCGAACTGCATAACAATGGATCTCCTGTCCTTGCTCTAATGCAGCTATTGGAGTGCAAGCTGGGAGAAGGCTTGTGATTGTGATGGAGTTGGGTTTTATGTGGGCCAGTTGCATTTGTCGAAAGAACTTCAAGGCCTCATACCCATGCCCATTCTGCACATATGCAGCAATCATGCCGTTCCATGTGATCACATCTGGCTGTATGCCCATCGATTGCATTTCTGCAATAAGTTTCAAGGCCTCATCGCCATACCCATTCCGGGCATACCCTACTATCATACCATTCCATGTGACCAAGTTGGGCCTTATGCCAACCATTTGCATTTGACTAAAGAGCTTCAAAGCTTGATCATAATCGCCACCCTGGGCATACCCTGCAATCATAATGTTCCATGTAATCACATCTGGTTTAACACCTGCCAATTGCATATGACCAAAGAGTTCCATAGCCTCCTCCCACCGACCGCTCTGCACATACCCATCAATAACCAAAGTCCAAGAGATCACGTCAGGTTTTACCCCTTCAACTTCCATTTGCTGAAACAGTCTCACTGCGTTCTCCAAATGCCCGGCCCGGACATACCCCGCAATCACCGCATTCCACGCAGTCACATTGGGCACCATGCCAGCCAGCTGCATTTCAGTGAACAGTTTAAAGGCCTCATCACTGTGCCTATTTTGGGCATATCCAGTAATCATGGCACTCCATGAGATCAAATCTCTTTGAGGCATTTTGTCAAACACTAAGCGGGCATCTTCCACTTGATGGCATTTGGCATACATATCTACGAGACCACCAGCCACAAACACATCCAACTCAAACCCACTTCTGATTACATAACCATGGATCCCCTTGCCCAGTTCAATATGCATCAGACCAGCACAGGCCCTAAGAGCACAGGGAATAATGAAATTGTCAGGCTTCACGCCTGTCTGTTCCATTTGGGTAAAGAGCTCTAAAGCTTTTTCACAGTGCCCATGTCTGGCATATCCTCCAATTATAGCAGTCCAGGAAAATGTATTTGGTTTGGGTATTTTCTCAAAGACGAGGCGTGCGTTTTGCAGACTCCCACATTTGGCATACATGTTGACAAGCTTAGTACTGAGATTAACGTTTTCATGAACATTAGTACTGTTAAGGAGCATGTGAGCATGGATTCGCTTACCATCTTCCAAGGCTTTGGTGTTGGCACAGAGCTGCAGGAGAGAAGCATAAGTATGAGGGTCCAACGGAACTTCTTGTTGGTCCATAACTTCTAGAACGCTCATAGCCTCCTTCAATCTCCCTTCATTGCATAGTTTCTTCATGTTTTCATAATTGTTGTTCTAAACGTTGGATTCTGAACTCTTTGATCTATACATGTACGAGCATATTTACTTGTTCAGATTGTATATTCCATCGTCTAAATTATAATAGTCAAATTAAATAAGATGAAAGGGATTTTAACGATTAAGGGGAGGGAAATAATTTCTCAAATCTTAAAAAAAAAATGGTTAGAAGTTATAATTTTTTTATTATAAAATTTTATTTATAAAATTGTTAGGAAAAAAGGGTTGAGTCATTTTAAGATGATTTATATGGGAGAAATTTCAAAAATAATATTTTAACATTTAAGATGATTTATATGGGAGAAATTAGAAAATATATTTTAAGATGATTTATATGGGAGAAATTTAAAAAAAAATATTTTAACATAATTTTTATGTAGAAATTTTTAAAAATAAGAAATAAAGATGAAAATTTACTTTGGAGAGCAAAAACATTTATCAAAAAAGTTGAATTTGTTTACTTATTAATTCACTTTTTTTTTTACTCTTTTACATATTTAATATATAATTCTTTTTTAAGTTTGTTATTTTCATTGTAATGATATTTTGTTAACAAAGAGTCTTACCAAGTATTAGTTACCATTGACCAAACACATGTATATATTTTAAGTTATAATAAGTTATAAGGAGTATCGTGTTTGCATGTTCAAATCCAGAGAGGGTAGGGTATGTACACATTTGTAGATTGAGCACTTACATCGTTATGTGGAGAGGGTTTCTTGTCCCACAAATAAGGAGGTCTCATCTATCAATTTGGCATATAGATGGACTATGACCTTAAAGTTAGATTATTATTATTATATAGCTATTATTTTCTCCATTGAGTTATGGCTATATAATGTTATTTTCTTAGTTACTATTGATTTGTTTAGTTTCAGTTAACAAAATAAAGAAGAAATGCAAATAAGGTGGGGTCACCATACCATTAATGTCTTGTGCGACCAAGACTGTTGTTGTGAGAATTATTACACAACCACCCCTTTGTTGTAAATGAGCAATGTGCACACAAAAAGAATGAAGACCCTTAGACTTGTGTTGATGTAAAGAAAAGAGAATAGAGAAGGAGAGATTACAAAATCAAAGTTTCCTAGCCCATTATAATTATAAGGAACCTCAAGAAAACCTTCGTCAAACATATCATCTCTACTCATTTGTTGAAGTATCATAACATTCTTAACTTCATCCTTTAGATGGCGTGGTATTTTGCATGGATGCTTCTTGATTTGCTTTATGTCATCCTATATAGGAATGAGTAAGATGTCAATCTCAAGAGGTATACCTTTTAAATATTTCAATCTTTTTAACTCCATGTATATGAATACTCTTTCAAAAGTTTATGTTTCATTCCAATAAATCCCATTCTTGATTTTGTGGCCTTTATCAATATCAATCTGCAATGCCTAAAACTCTTCAAACTGTGGACTAGTTAGATCCTCTAGTGGACACTTCAAAATTTTGAGAAAAATTTATCTTGCATAAAGGAATGAGAAAAGTGCTTCCCCACTTAGGAATTCATAATAGCTTCAATTTTTGTGTAGAATAGCGCAAAAAAAATCCTTCCATACATCTTGTAATATCCTGGTTTTGAGTCCCCAGATTAAATAATGTATTTTGTTTATTTGATTAAAGGTTGGAGTGCCTAAACAATTAAAAGAGATCGGAGTGCCTAGGGAATGAAATACCTTGAACATTGCAAATAATAAAATACATCATTGGTTGCAAGACAGACAAGGACAAGAGTTATAGAGGGCTATGATTCCACGAGAGGGGGGGCTAAAGGGGCTAAGTCTTTTTATTATATTTTATGTACTCGTCTTGGAATTTTTAGAGAGAAAGAAGTAGTTACATGAGCTTCTTGGGGAAAATGCCATGTGGTTCTTTATTACATGTAATTTCATAAACACCTCTTGTGGGTTGTTTGGGGGTTCTTCCTCATGGTTCCTCCTCATTGTTCACTCGTTCATGTGTTCACTCTTCATTCATTTGTTGATCATTCATTATTCTTCATTCGTTCTTGTTCTTGGTTGGGACATGGGAACAAACTATTGAAGGAAACAAGCCATTGTTTTGTTGGTTGTAGTAAGTATTGTTTTATGTCGGCCATGAATTGGTGTCTATATACTTAAGATGCATTGGCATGTGCTAAACCTTGTTCACAATTGTGAATTCTAAGAGTCTCGGCATGAAAATTCTTGACTGGATGCATTGGAGCCCTAGAAAGAAGTTGAAAACCTGAGGGATTGTGTGGTAGTGAAGGGGGTTCATTGTCTTTGGGTGGTGTGAGCTGGAGAGAAGAGAGCTGGTGTAATTTGGATTGTTGTGTGTTGAGAAACCTGTGAGAGCTTGATAGATTACTGGTTTGGGAAGTTGAGTGTCGCTTTGGAACTCATCCTTATGTAGTCACAACCTTGGCTAGGGGGTGACCTGTTGTTGAGACTTGGAACAACAGTGTCTAAGGTTGGGTGGAACGTCCTTGGTCTACAACTAGTTGGTGATTGGTTTTGTTTAATATAAGTGCTCTCTATCATGGTTTCCTTTGCTTGAATATTCATTTACGTTGTGTATTAATTATTATCTCTGAGATATGTATTTTAATATGCATGCTTGCTAGTTATTGTTGTGCATGGCATGGTTAAGTTTTCTTTTTAAGTCTAGCATGAATCTTGATTATTGCATTTCTTTCATGCTTCTTTATTAGTTAAATGTTATCATAATTCGAACTCAGTTCTTGAGGTGAGATTTGCAGTAGCGCAACCCAACTTGTTGGTGACTGGGTATGTTACATATTGGTATCAGAGTTGTAGGTTACAACACTGGGCCTTAAGAGCCTGCTACAAGATTGAGACTTTCTTTGGAAATTGATTACTTCACTACATGACAACAAAAGTTGTTGCATGAGGATTTTGCTGAAAATAGTTCATAAATCGATCAAGACAGAGGAAGTGGAGAATACCCTTATGCGTTGAGGAGTCTTTGAGTGCAAAGATGATGGTGTGTTGTTGAATTTATGAAAGAGCTTGGGTTTTTTACCTTGAATATAGAACGAAGTTGTATGTGCGTGAAATAGATTCAGGGCTGCACAAGATTAATGGGACTGGAGCGATGGAAAGTTGGATGAATCTCACTACAAATCTGAGTAGTGTCAAGTTTGAAAAGAAGGTTCCATCTGCTCAGACCAATGTGAATGGTGTCAGACGATATATATATATATACACGCAAGGCATTAACTTTTTTTATGAAGAACTGTGAACTCGAAATAGGTTAAATCTAAATCGTTCATCTCCAAAGATCAATGGTTAAGATCAAAAGATTGGGGAACAATACTTGGTAGGCTAGCTCAGCCATTTCAACACCATGATGGAAACCTCATCAACGCCACATGTCAAGTCATATGAGTGCCACATCAGAGGGATTACAAGTCAATGATATAAAAATAAACTTTGCAGATGCCACGTGTAGTGACATGTGTCGAGACACGTATCGATACCATTTCATGAAGAAGACGTCCATGTGGAAGCCACCTCATTTGCAACATCAACACAAGAGATCTTGAAAAATGGCTAAGTATCAAGACATCGCAGAGATAGTGAGTGCAAGGGAGAATCAAGAGTATGTGAAAAAATGAGCATAAACCTGTGAACCCACAGTGAAATATCAAAAATCGATTAAGTATGGAGAATTGGTCGAATGGATGACATACTAGAAGATTGAACAAAAGTGTTGTAGACCTGTGACTTGTAGTGAGATATCAAAGAAATGACTAAGTATCGTGAAGGGATCGGTCAAATGAAGATGTCCCGTGGAGCGCCGTGAGAAACAAAGAAATGACTAAGTATGGAGAATCGATTAGATGAATGAGGCCACAAGAATCAAGAAAATGTCGTAGACCCTCGGCCCACAATGAGATCTTAAAAAATGACTAAGTACCAAGAATCGAGCAAATATCATAGACGCACAGAATTGCGATGAAATATCGAAAATCGACTAAGTATGAAAAATTGGTCGGATGGACAAAATCACAAATGAATTGAGCAAGTGTTGTAGAACCGTGAAGCGTGGTGAGATCTAGAAAATCAACTAAGTATGGAGAATTGGTCAGACGAACGAGGTCACAAGAATCAATAAAATGCCATAGACCCACAACCCACGATGAGATCTTGAAAAATGACTAAGTATCAAGAATCGGTTGGACAAAGATGTCTCGAGAAATGGATAAGTGTCAAGAATGAATTGGGAAGACAAAGATGTCGCAGAGTGCAGTGAGATATAAGAATTTTTCTAAGTATGAGGAATCGATTGAACGACCTAGAAGGTCGCTACTTGTCACAGATCAAATGACCCATAGGTTGAGAGATCTGATGGCCCAAGAGGTAGCCACTTTTCATAAATCGGATGGCCTATGGGGTGAGAGATTCGACGGCTCATGATGTCTCGTAGACCCACGATGAAATAATTAGAAAATTTTCTAAGTATGGGTGCAAAGTTAGTGCGTTAAAATGTGAAGGTGCATTCTAGAGGACATGAAAGTATGAAACGATATTCTTTATACCCACGGTAAAACCATTAAGATAATAGATCGACATCTGAGGCTAATAAGAGATCTGACTGGATAGTGGTTGTGAGTTTAAGGTTTAAGCTATGTGAAAATGGGATCAACGGTCGAGATTAATATGAGGTCCAGATCAGACAGCTGCCACGCATCAAGGATGTGTTACGTATTGAGGTGTCTAGTAAGAAGATTGAATATCGTGATATAATCCAAAGAAAACTAGACTCACGTTCAAGATTAAATTTAAAGGAATGATCGGACAATCACTGAGCATTGAATCTATGTTGCATGTGCTAATGGATATTCCTTCATTGCCTTTGCCATCAATAAATTTCTACTCAAAACTCAAAATTGAGTAAGAGAATAGTCATTGAAAAGTTGGTTTAGAGAAGAATAACTTGGAATTATTAGAATTGGGAGAATAATGATATAATTCTTCATGAATTAAGCATAAAAAGGACTTGTAGCATTAATTGACAAATTTCTACAATATGAAAAATTATAACAAAAATGGTTGCTTGCACATTTTGTAGAATTAAGGGATATAAACATATCGGTTCAAGATAAGAATGCAGATTTGGGACATGGAGGAAGGAGAGGGAACCTTTAGTCATGAGAAAGAAGCCAAAGGTCAAAATATTAGTGCTGGTAATGTAGAGACATAATCAAATGGGCACAAGAGCAAAGGGTAACAAGAAACATTAATTGAGATTGTGAGAAGCTTGGGAAAAGAAGTCCAAAGTTACAAAGCAGACAATGAGAAGATGATGAGAGAAGAAAATCAAATAAATTCTCAAGTGATGCAAAGCATAAATCAATTGCATAGGTAGGCAAAGAATGGATCAAATTCAAGATAGGAGGAAGAAGGCATGCATCATGAAAGAAGAGATAACTACAAAAGAGTTGGTCATTCAAGAAGTGATAGCATAATTCATAGACATCACTCACCTCCTTATTTAGCAAGGAAATTTTATGCATCTAAAGACTCCATAAGGAATTCAAAAGTGTCTCATGTTATGTACCAAAGAATAAGGCATACATTAGACACTTTGCAAGTGTAATGTCCCTAATCTGAACCCTCTGTAATTGTACGTATAGGTTGGTGAGCCGTCAGTACCAATTGTAAATGTAAATGTACATACAGGTTGGTGAGTCATTGGCACCAAGTTTTGGTGTTACATGCACCTGAATAGTGCGCGGTATTTTTTATCAAAGAAACGGTGTGCACATTTCATAGTGATGCATGCACCTGGGTAAGTGTGTGTGGTTGCACATCAAAGGAAGGGTGCAGACATTTCACATTGTTGTGCGCACTTGAGTAAGTGTGCGAGAATTACCTGGCAATGTGCATCGAGTCAATTTATGTGTGTGTGTGGATGTATATGTATTTGAGGTTGGAGAGCCTGTGTGGTTATGAGGCTAGTGAGATGGGATGCAAATGGGCCAATGTGCATATCTATGTAAAAGTAATCACACTTAAGTTATTGATATTATCACATCATTGCGCGCAGACAGATCATACGAAAAGGGATGGCAGGCTAAATCAACTAGAAAAGGGAAAAGGGGGGGGCCTTAAGTTCTAGGGAATATTTTATCAATATTTCTGAAAAAGTGTAATTTATGGATAATTATTATCCTAAGTTCCCGAGGGATGGGGAACGAGTCACCAAGTGGCTAAAGATACTTCTAAAGGTGAAAAGTGTCTAGTTTAAGGCATGCAATATATATTGTTGGCCTTAGTGTATTTTAGGAGGGAACTCATTTTCAGGGAAATTTATTCATTCTCATGTGCAGAAGGGGGTCGGGCCATCTGAGAAAGGACAACTATTACCTTATCTACAAAGAAGAGCTTGTAAGGGGTTTCTCTATTGTAACCATAGTTTTGTTGTCGAAGAGGCGAGTTGTCAGGTCCATGAGAAATATCTCCAGGTGAGATATTTGTTTTCGAAGAGGTGGGTTGTCAGGCCCATGAGCATTCTCTCCAAGTGAGAGTCTTGCTAGGAATTTTTCCCTAGTGAGTTGGGCATTGGTTGTAGGGATTTGAGACTTCCTGTCTGGCTTATTGTTGGAACCCTGGAAGGGAAGTGGGGCAATCGAGGGACTATTG
>ML810160.1:279783-304224 GCA_009831015.1 Picea engelmannii
GCCCATGAGCATTCTCTCCAAGTGAGAGTCTTGCTAGGAATTTTTCCCTAGTGAGTTGGGCATTGGTTGTAGGGATTTGAGACTTCCTGTCTGGCTTATTGTTGGAACCCTGGAAGGGAAGTGGGGCAATCGAGGGACTATTGATAAGAGAAGGAGCACACTTCCTTGGGTGTAATAGGTGTGTGGGGAATGAGGGACTGTAGACTAGTTGCAACAGTGGCACCTTGGACTGAGAAATATTTTTGAGTATTAAAACTTAGCCTGTCATTAGGAACCATTTTTCCCTAGCCCTAGCTCAGGGGTGACATGTTGTTGAAATATTTTGAGCAGTAGAGTCTATGGCAGGGAGGAATGTCTAAGTTCTTCATGAAGTTAGTGATTTTTCATAAAATATAGGTGTCTTTGTGTGCTTGTATCATTTACTGTGTGCTTAATTATCTGTGTTTAATATGGGTTAATTTGTGTATGTTGTTGCATATAAGTAATTTTTGTTATTCTGTATCATGCTTCTTGCACATGTAAGTGTGGTGTTGATAGTCAATATTTGTAGTCATACATGAGTAGGACAATTGTTGTTAGTTTTTCCTATAAATTAACCTTATGATATTGGTCATGAGTCTTCATGGTGAAGTTATAATGGTTGTGTGCGCAGGGAAATATTGTGTTCACAAGAGGTTGGATTTTCTTATGCGCACAGAGAAGTAGTCTACACGTACAAGGAGAAGAGAATTAGTGTGTGGCATGAGAAAGGTTGCATGTCCAGTAGTGATATCATGTTCACTGTGGAATACATGCACAATAAAGCGATGTGATCAGTATTCTTGGGCACACAATTGCATTGTGTTACTTCTGTTGTTTTAAGTTGTGTAAAAAGAGGAAAGTTTGTGTGGTGTGACTCAACTTGGGGTTGAGCGCGTTACTTCAAGTATTACTGCACAGACTTATGATTAGAGAGTATAATCTGCACATTGGATTTTGGAGTAGCATTTCTCAGTAGTAGGCCGAGTAAGGCTACAAATTGACATCAGAGCGTTTTGGTGGTAACGAGGATGTTACAGTATGGTATCAGAGAATTTTGGTAATGGGGATGTTACATTGTGGTATCAGAGAAGTTTGGTAATGAAGATGTTACATTGTGGTATCGGAGCTACGGTTTTAACATTGAGCCTACATGGGTCGAGTTTCTATATAAGGAAAAAATTGGACAGATAAGTGGTCGAATTTGGAATTACAACATGGCCAAAGTGTGTCTAAAATAAGAATGTGCAAGTATGCACACTAAATGTTGGGATATTGCGGGGCGAGGCATTGGAACTGCATAGTAATCAATAGAGCATGGGTGTGCACACTAAAGATTGGGGTTGTGCGGAGAAAAATTTATGGTGCATGTGCAATATTGACACACAGTGTATTTTTTGAATATGGACATCGTGCATTGGTATGTGTTGAATGCAAGTGCGCGCATGGGATTTAGAAGAAATAATTTTGACAAAATGGTGCAGAGTTTCATGAATTTGTCTCATGAATTCATCTAACAAATCTTGTTTTCTGCACATTTTGTAGAATTATCAACAATTAGAGTAGGACAAAATCAATGCAGAAAGTCAAAAAACATGGGAGATGCGCAGAAAGATTTTAGCCATGATGATGAATTCATAGATATGTATGTCAATTTGGGTGTTGATGGTACAAAATCCAAGGAGGAGCACATTAAGTTGGTAGAAACCATAAATGGATTGAACAAATATATCCAAATTTATAAAGATGATAATGAAAGGCTTCGGAAAGCTAAGGAGCATCAAGATGACTTCAATATCAAATTGATGCAAAGCTTGGAAAAAACAGAAAAAAAAATGGATAAGGAGATAGAGTCAAGTAGGTCAAGAAGTCGTATGTCTCATGATGATAAAAGAAGAGAAACAAGAAGTGTTTATAGACATCATTACCAGTCACTAAAGAACTCATTTAGGATAGCATGCAGTAGCTCAAGTCAATATCCTATTAGAAAGCATAAGAGAAGGATTAGGGTGGATGAGATATAGGGAGAAATGAATAAGATCAATCCTCCTACCTTTGACAGTGAGCACAAGAAGGATGAAGATGCGAAGACTTGGTTGTTGGGTATGAGGAAGTACTTCCAGTTGCATAATTATTCTGAACAGGCAGAAGGGAGAATTTCCATCTATTAGCTAAAAGGAAAAGCATCAATGTGGTGGGATCAGTTCATGCAAGTGCAACACATTGATGAAAAGAAGGTTACTTGGTGGGAGTTCAAGTGGCATTTTCAAAATAAATACTTAACTAAGCGATACTATGACAAGAAAATGAAGGAGTTCTTTGAACTTAAGCTTGGGAGTATGACAATAGTTGAGTATGAAAGAATAGTTTTAGAGCCGCTGAAATATGTTGCATTCATCAAGGATAAGCAAGTTAAAATTCATAGGTACTTGACTGGGTTGCCATCGTTTATAAATGACAATATACAATATGATGACCCCAAGAAATTGGAGGAAACAATAAGGAATGATAAGTGTCTTTATGATCAGTAAAGGCGAAGACCAACTTTCCAAAATGCTTGGGAAGACAAGTTGAAAAGAAAGGTGGAACAAAGGAAGAAGGGGACTAAGCCACCATTTTTCAGAAATATTGTGTAAGGACAACCAACTCTTAATGAGCCCATAATGACAGAGACAGTGGGGAAAAAGACAAGGAAAAAACCTATTCAATGTTGGGGTTGTGGCAGAGATCATATGCGTAGAGATTTCTTTCAAAGAGGTGAAAAGGTAAGGATCACACACAATGTTCAACAAGCTATGACAGTTGAAGACATGGGAAGAAATGTACCAAGGATTTACACAACCATTGATAACAAGCAAGTTGATTTTTAGTCACACATGATTGAAGTGGAAGGTAAGATTAATGGCCAACCTAGTGCTATTTGAATTTATTTAGGATCTAGTCATAGTTATCTAGATCCTAATATGGCTGAAAGATTCCAATTTCCAAGAAGCAAGCTTGGAAAACCTTGGTTGGTGCAATTAGCTACAAGAGAAAAAAGGAAAATTAATGAGATTGTTAATGCATGTCCAATGGAAATGAAGGGATTGCGCACAAATGTTGATTTGAATATGATACCTTTGGGCTCGTATGATTGTCTTATTGGTATGGATTGGTTGGACCATAATCATGTCATTCTAGATTGTTACAATAAGGCATTTACTTTCTTGGCTGAGGGAGGAAACTTAAGAGCAGATCAAGGCATTCCAAGAGCTATAACTATCAGAGAAGTTTCAGTCTTGCAATTGAATAAAAGTTACAAGAAAGGATGTCAATTATTTGCGGTGCACATGGAGGAGGCACCTAAGGATAAAGTGTCAAGTGTTGAATACCATGCAATACTGAAAGAATTTGAGGATGTCTTTAAAGAGATATCATGGTTTCCACTGAAAAAAGTTATTGATTTCTCTATAAATATGATGCCGGGAGAAACACCCATATCCAAGACTCCTTATAGGATGAGTACGCCCGAGCTGAAGGAATTACAGATGCAACTCGAAGAGATTCTGAAGAAGGGCTATATATGTCTAAGTGTGTCACCTTGGGGTGCCCTGGTATTGTTCGTGAAGATGAAGGATGGTACACTGAGACTTTGTATCGACTTCAGGCAGTTGAACAAAGTAACAATAAAGAACAAATATCCTTTTCCAAGGATAGATGCCCTATTTGATCAGCTGAGGGGCACACAAATATTTTCAAAGATTGATCTCAAATCTAAATATCACCAAGTGAGAATTAAATAAGAAGACATCAACAAGACTTCTTTCATAACGAGGTACGAACATTATGAGTTCACAGTGGTGCCATTTGGGTTGTCAATTGTACCAATTGTCTTCATGTGTTTGATGAATGGAGTTTTCAGAAATTACTTAGATAAGTTTTTCATTGTATTTCTGTATGACATACTCATTTACTCAAAGTATGAAGAAGAGAATGAGAAACACTTGAGGATGGTACTGCAGGTATTGAGGGAGCATCAACTTTATGCAAAGTTGAGAAAGTGCTCATTTTACTAGCGACAGATTCATTATTTGGGTCATATCATTTCCAAGGAAGGAATAGTTGTGGATCTGGAAAAGATAAAAGCCATTGAGGAATGCCCAACACCAAGAAATGTCACAAAGGTTAGGTCTTTTGTGGGACTTGTAGGTTATTACATAAGTTGTATTAAAGGATTCTCAAATATTGTGCATCCAATTACATTCTTGCAAAAGAAAGGTGCATGATTTGAGTGAACTTTGGATTGTGTAAGGATTTTTCAGCACTTGATCAAGAGTTTGTTGACAAGTACACCAATTTTGAGAATTGTTGATTCAGATGAAGACTTCGGTGTGTGCATAGATTCATGCAAGGAAGGGATTGGTGGAGTCCTTAGTCAGAATGGGCATGTGATATGCTACAAATCAAGAAAGTTAAAAGATCATGAAAGGCTCTATGCTACTCATGATTTAGAATCAGCAACCATAGTGCATGCCTTGAAGATGTGGCAACATTATCTCATGGGTAAAATATTTGAGCTGAGAACAAACCATAGTGGTCTGAAGTATCTATTTGGGCAACCAATTTTAAATGCCAGAAAAAACAGGTGATTAGAATTCCTCAATGAGTATGACTTTGACATAAAGCATATCAGAGGAAAATAGAACAAGGTTGCTGACATACTCAACAAGAGGGTGCATGAGATGCATGCTACAACCATTAGCATGTACAAATAAGATTTGTGTGACAAAAATTTAGAAGTTTCCAAATCATATCAATGCTATGTGGACATAAAGGTGAATTTACAACAAGGTATATTGCAACAAAATTTTGAAGGTTACAAGATAAAATAGGATGGAATCCTCATGTATAGGAACAAATTTTAAGTACCAAATGATCAAGATTTGAAAAGTGTGTTATTGTCAGAGACGCATAAGGTTCCTTATGCAAGACACCTAGGCTACCAAAAGACAATTTTCACAATAAAAAAACAATACTATTGGCCATGTATGAAAAAGGAGGTTGCTGATTTTATTTCTAGATGTCTTGAATGTCAAAAGGTCAAGGTTGAGAATAGACATCCATCTAGTTTTCTATAGCCTTTGCCCATTTATGAGTGGAAGTGGGATGTTGTGACCATGGATTTTATTACTTAGCTACCTAGTATTTCTAAGTGACATAATTCTATTACGGTGGTGGTGGGAAAGCTTACTAAATATGCCCATTTTATTCCAATAAAGTCAGTGCACAAGAAAACTGACATTTCTGAAATATACATGTGGGAAATTGCTAAGTTGCATGGTGTACCTAAGACAATTGTGGTTGACAAAGATTCCAAGTTAATCTTGAACTTTTGGAAAGGGTTCTGTTGAGGGGTCTGAGATCCCTTTAACTCAACAGTAGGAACCAAACCAACTTAAGAGGCCCAATTAGACTCGTAAGCATTTATAAGTGGTAAGGTTCTCAAGATTTATGATCTGGTAGTAATTGTAAATGGGATTTAATCGTGATTAATGGATATGGATTTTTTGTGAAACCTTTCCTCAGGCTACGTGGTTCTATTTTTGGTTCTTTTCTAACATTTATAACAAAAGAAAGATAGAGCTTAAACTAAAATGGCAGAGGGAAGTTAAAACGTGTGTTGGGAGAAGGCTAGGTTTTAGGATAACCTTTATACCTTAGCATGCAGACCAAGAAGATGCAAACTACTTCAAACTAGCAATAATACCATTTTGACTAGTAAACATTCAACATCGTCTGAGATAACATTTACAGAAAGAAAATATATACACGACAAGAAGTTAGTGGAAGAAAAGTGATTTTGAATGCTCTATTATCAATCACAGGTTAACAAAATCGATTTCTATTCATCAAATTAGAATAAAAGAACTGTTGCAACATTTATAAGATAATTTTAAATAACAGATTCAACAACTCTTACTCAATACAACAACAAATATTGAATTCGAAGACAAAGATAATCCCCTTCGGTCCAATCACATTCACGCCTCAGATGAAAGAAGTGTCTTTGGTTCTAAATAAAACTTCTTAATTAAAACAACTTGCAAATAAATAGTTCTCTTACAATATTCCAGAAAAGTATTTCTCTCCAAAACCATCGACCCTGTATCCAAGGTCGATGCCCTTATTTATAAAAATAATCTAAACTAAAAATAACTACTAAAGTTGTGTTAAGTCAAGAAAATGACACGTGACAGGATTTATCTATATGTTCTCTTCTAATTCTCTTGAGATCATATGGTAGTTGATTGAGGTGGATTGTTGCTTTCGTATTCTGACCATTTGTAGAAGAGATCTTCGCATGTGTTTTCATATGGGAACATGTGTTGGTCCATCGGAGCGGAGAATACCTCCTTCATCTCAATTGCCCATTCCTTGTACTTTATTAGTTTGATACTCAAGCGTTGTAAGACTACGAGAGATTTAATCATAGGCTCCATGAACTTCTTCACTTGACCTGCGATCATGCTTGAAACTTGCGAAATCTTTGCTTCATACACCTAGTCTTGCTCTACATGCCGCTTAACTATGTCACAAAGATCAGCAAAATATTTCAGTGGACCGAATTATGGGAAGTCAGTATTCCTCATTTCCTAATTGATTTTCTCCCAATTTTTCTCACATTCTTCCCATCTCTTCTTCATTTTCTGTTGGGGTTCCTAGACCATGCTTACCCAGTATTCAATTGCCTTCCTTATGCAGGCGATGTTGTTATCCATCAGCACTCAGATGCCATGCTCTTTTGTATCTTGTCCCTTATGTACTTCATTAATGTAGTCTATCCTCTTTAAGGCTTGATGTGACTTCTCATACCATCGTTGCATGTATTTACAAGTTGCCCACCCCATGAGGGCATCTTCTTGGAAATACACTATGTGAGTGGTGAAGAGGTCTCTCTCCTTTGTAAATTGCGCATACATCTTGGAATTCACATTTCAAGAGTACCACTGCCTATGTTGAATTTTGGTAATACTCCACTTGATGTCACAGATGGTTCAGTTCTTTCTTCATGGCATCTACCTCCCTTTCATCCCTTTTTTCCCTATCTAGAGTGGCATCGATTATGGCCATACCTACTCCGATTAGCTCAGTCATCTTATCATTTTCTATGTCAAACAATGTTTTCTCTATGGTTATGAGAAGAGTACTATCGAGCATGAGCTTCCTTTTCTTGATTGTTCTTCTCATCACAAATTTCCTTTCCTGTCATAAGCAATTTCATGTATATCGATGACTTCATATACTGGTTCAAGAATCTGTTGATCTCCCTAGGACAGAATACTACCTAGGCTTCCTACTGTATAGAGATATTCCATGGCAGGTTCTTTTAATTCCTTAGTAAGAGAGGTTCTTGTATGCTCTGGTGATTTGGCCTTCTGCTGGTCCTCATCGGTTGATGAAGCCTTTGTCCTAGCTGGGGAAGTAGGTGAAGGATCGACATTAGCTGGGAGTTCGGCCGTCAAGATGCCGATTTTTGGATTCCCTATTCCTTCTTCTTGTTCACCTGTATCCAAGTCGTTCATAGAGTTGTCACCCTGAGGATGTGTTCTTGAATGATTGGGAAAAATAATGTCCAGAGTGTTCCTAGCCTCATGGTCGCCTTCTTGGGGATTTGGGATCAAAACATCAGAAGCTGGAGCAGATATTTCCCATGGTTCCTCCTCTTGTGTGATTGGTACCAGGTTTATGCATGAAAATTCTAAACATTCCTCATCGTCATATATGGTGATAAAATATATGAGGATAGTAAGCATACCCATCCCACTTGATACTCTTGTTGACCTTCGCTGAGGTGTAGTAGTCACCGATGATCCTACCTGTGGTGACATAGGGATGGGGTTTTCTTGGTCGACGGTCTCCTCTGGTGGAATTATCTATGAGCCATTTAGCTCTTCCTCATGATGACTTGTATCGGTCGAGGTAATCCTCAAGGGTCCTATCAAATGGTTAAGTGGGGGATCATCTCCTAATATTTGTATAGATCTTTCGACTTCTTCTAGTAACAGTATCACCCTCCTTCGTGCCTCTATTGATTCCACTGCTCTGTTTTCTTCTCTTACTGTGGGGGCTTCTTGAGTTGCCTGTTATATTGTCTCAACCTTCATCCATAGTCATTGCTTTGAATTTGGTCATATTGGGGTTAGCCCTTCTATGGATTAGCTCCTCCCAGTCCTGGGTGACCTCAGTAAAGATCTCATCTTCAAAGCTATCATGAGCATATGGCCAATATGAGGATACTTGCGACATGTGCTATAGTAATAGGCCTTTTGGATCATTCTTGTGAATATGACCTGTGGGGAATCGATACTCAAGATGACTCAATCCCTCTCATTTCTCCTGTGTAGTGTCTTTTACCATGTAAAACCCAATATGAAAACCATAGGGTATGATTGCCCTCTTATTGTCTTTTACAAGAGAGGCATTATAACCTTGCAGAATGGTATGGTAACAAATTTCTCCTAAAATGAGACAATCCAGGACATGAATGGGGAGTAGGTGTGGTGTGCCAGTAGCCCTGAACACTCTGATGTAAGTGCTTGTTTCTTCAAAATACCAGTGGCCCACTTTGGAAATCATATTTTTGGTTGCCACTGAAAGCCTTGGGCATTATTTTGTAAATATAATGAAGTGCACTTGGGCTATGAACTCATCGCATATCAAGGCGTAAAATTTCTTGTGCCTATTTTCCCATAGAATGTTGAAATAAACATGCACGGGTAACTCAACAACATGCCAACTTAAATTCATACATGCAAAAAAAATTATTGCCCAGATTATGTCCAACAGGTACGATGCCATGTGGAAAATTGGAATGGTTTCTGGGCCTATAGGATGTTGGTGCTTAGCTGTTTGGAAATAATGGCTCCCCAATTGAAAATTCTCCTAGAGATTTCCACGGTATATGCCAAGGGCATCCACACTTCTGAAAACTTAGAGAAATCTTTCTCCCCATACAATCGACAGATTAAAGCCATCGAGTACATATAAGGTTCCCTGAGGTTTATCGTGTTGTACTGGCCATCGCTTCTATTTGTGAACTTATTATCTTATTTCCACCATGAGGCCAATAACCTACTGGTGTCATGGAACTCATAAAATCTGACCACAAAGTCTATATTTAGCCTTTCCTCTAGGTCTCCAAGCTTGTAGTATTTTTGGACCTCTACTGGAAGAAATATACCAAGACATTCACCATGTTTATTATTGATTGTGAATTTTGTCGCATCTGTGTGGTCAATCATCCATCCTAGGGTTTCAATGTAGGGAACAACTAGGGTCCGACATGCCGCCATATGTATATATGATCGCCTAATGTTTGGGAAAACCTGGTCATCCAATATCCTGACGTTTGGGTCGTTGTGAGGTGTAAATTTCAGGTAATCTTCCTAGTTGATTTTTTTGAAAAGATATCCCCAATGTGGGAGCATTACTTTATATCCAGTGCTCACCTCTGTGTCCTCGAATGCCAGAGGCTAGGTGAATTGTTTCTTAGTAGGAGTTCGGATAACTGGTTCTGTCTTTGAGACAAAATCAAGATCCCTTGCAGCGTCTGGTGTAGACCCTTCACTGGCCTCCAGTTCTTTCATTTTTGGAGTTCTTGGTGAGCGCCCGGTCATTGGATTTCTTGGAGGCATTTTCCTACAGAAAAGAAAAATATTATAGTGAGCCACCAACCAACCTCGACAAGTGTTATTGATGCAATCATAAGTCTAAAAATGATAAAGACAATGCTTACCTCTTCCTTGCAAGAGATTAACCTGGTCTTAGTGGTAATCAAAGTTAGAGAGTGGGATGTAACCTCTTTGATGCTTCCTCTCACTTCTTCGTCTTCTTCGGGAGATAAGTTATTTGCGAAAAAAATACCATGTTTGGGAATAAACCTTGTAAATTTAAACATAAAGAATACTTACCTTTTTGCGTCAAGTCTTAAATTCAGGACTGTAAGTTCGGTCTGCACAATCTACCATGGAATTTGCACCATGCTTAGGATTAAATGATACATCATCTAGCGGTGCAGGAATATATTATTTCGTATTTCATCGGTGAATTCAAATTTCGACGGTTAGTCAACGAGCGGGATCGTGGTGTAGGTTGTGTGAAAATTTAATTTGTCTTATCAAATCGCAAAATTATGTCTCATCTCAATTGGAGGTGTCCCATTAAATTACCAAGTCTTTTTGTATTTACAAGAAACTTAGTATGATCGGTATCGGGGATAAGAAGGATCTCAGATCGACTAGGGTTTTCAGCGTTGGCAGGTAAATGTTTGAACTAAAACCAAGAGTTTAGTGTTCTAGCAATCAACCGATAGTTAATGAGTGTATCAACATCGACAGATTATCTTTGATGTTATTTTGTTGGCACCTCTAGGCAAAAGTTCTAATGTCGACCCAAAAATACCCCACGGTGTTGACGTGGAAATATAGATATGATACAGGGGACATCAAAAGATGACGTGGGTAATATCTTAGCAATACAGACTGTTTACGTGGAAAAACATGTGGTGGTTGATTTGACCCCTAGGACGTGAGGAGCATTTCTTTTCGGTGTCGGTGATTTTATTTTGACACATGTTACCGTTCCCTTTATCCAATTTCGTCGATGCCGACGGTATATCAACGATTGATGATTTATGATTGTTGTTTCCTATGTTGACGATTTACCTTTCAGATTTCACCAATGCCGATGGTACATCGACGATTTTTAGAAAAAAAATTTGCAAGCCAGAATCAACGATCGACGTGCCCTTTCTCCCATTTTTTTGATGTCGACGATTATCCTTGTTATGTGGGCATTCTTACTTTTAGATTTCTCTAATGCTGATGATGGAAGCATGGCTCAAATTTTAAGCTGTGTATACTTAGTCTAAATGTCAGGTTTACTTAGAGAAAAGTCAATCTGGTCAACAACCTCAAACAAAACCGAATGTAATCGATGATAAAACATAACAAAAAAAATCAATTGATCCCTACACAACTAACTCTATTCAGAAAAGACAAAGTGGTACCCAAAATAAAAATTCACAAAAAAATTTAGGGTGTGTTGAGTGCTCGACAAATGGTGATTCTCTGGGCGAAAAAAAAATCTCTTCTCCTTCCCTCGTGCTTATCCTGTGCAAATTGGTTGAGAAACCATCTAGATTTATTATAGTCCTTTTCAATCAAAACCTTTTTTATCAATGTGTACACAAGTTCCGGGTTCGCAAATTTGGATTTTCCTATGGGGTTTAGCTTTTCCACCCCCTTTCCTTTTAATCGCAATCGATGTCMTTTCTAGACAATATCYGAATAGAGTGTCCATTGACGTGAGGCCATTTAGCTATCATTCCTTTCTTACGGTGTTGCTCTGTTTCCAATGAGCGTCCATAGCCCCAATGGAGTCACCCCGACATCACAGACCTTGATTCGCTACCAGGGAGYGTCCATATCCCTGACAGAGTTATYTGCATACCCTCTCAGACTTTACACTCTTTTATGGATCATCGTTTTCTGGCATAAATACCAACAGTGAGT
This sequence comes from Picea engelmannii, assembly GCA_009831015.1. Taxonomy (NCBI): domain Eukaryota; kingdom Viridiplantae; phylum Streptophyta; class Pinopsida; order Pinales; family Pinaceae; genus Picea; species Picea engelmannii. The sequence continues at coordinate 291,354 of ML810160.1, forward strand.
CAGAGAGGAGGATATCTATTTTTTTTACAAGGCGAAAGTGTTAAGGTGGAKCTTTCCCTAGTTCTGTCCATAKGTACATGTGATTATTTCCATCTAGCCATCTTTCCATTTAGGTCTACYAGGCCACTAGGCAGATATTTCATCGCTTYCCCAGGTAGTATGCTTACAAAGAAAAATATGATTTTGAAWTTTTTTCTCAATGTCTCTTATTTTGCAAGTGTAGGTCAGGAGCAAAGTTTGCTTCACCATATTTAATAAATTCAACCATTTCTTTATGAAACACAACTTAATTAAAATAAATTAACAAGAAAAAGAAAGAAATAAAAGGAGTTCGAAGACGATCTTCCTTAAACACACACACTTATCCTGATTAAAATGTATGCTAAATAGAAATAAAACTCAAACAAAGCATCAAAAGACACACACACACACACACACACACATATTTTATTATTATGATTAGGAGAAGTATTGTTTTAAGGCCCGACCATTCACCGAGAGGGTGTCAGATTCCCCCCCCATATTCTGCAACTAGTATGTACCTACCCCGATCTTCTATACCACCTGAAAAGGTCTAAGCCATAGATTTTGGAACTTTGAGTGTTTTCCTTTGGAATCATTTTCTTTATCCCACTTCAAAACTAGGTCCCCTACTTCGAATTTTTTTTCGTTGGCCTTATGTTTGTCGAACCATCTTTTGACTACTTGTTGATGAGCGAAGAACTTAACTTTAGCCTTTTCTCTTTCTTCATCCAACATGAGAAGGGTATCAATCCTTTGTTGTAGAGCAAATGAGGGTTGACCTCTTGATTCCTAGGCAATATGTAAATATGGAAGATACAATCTGTTTGGAAAAATGGCTTCTTTCCCATATACTAGAAAGTACAGAGAGTTTCCTATGAATTATTTAGGTGTTACTCTATCGGCCCATAGGGCATTATGAAGTAAATTATGCCAATTCCTCTGATTTTCAACAACTACTTTTTTAAAAATTCTCACCAGGTTTTTATTCATTGACTCTAGTACTCCATTCCCTTGTGAATAGTAGTTAGCAAAATATCTTATTATGATCCCCTTATCAAGGGAGAATTTTTTCAAGCGCATGGAAGAAAAGTAGGCAACCTTGTCAAAAACAAGGACACAGGGTATCCCAAACCTTGTTATTAGCTATTGTTCTAAAAATTGGATCACTACCCTTTCATTAACGTGCATGAGAGGGATAGCCTCCATCCATCTCATGAAATAATATGTAGCAGTCAAGATATATTTATGTTGTTTCGAAGAATTGTGAGTAATTTTGCATATGACGTCTATTCCCCATTGCTCGAATGGTCTGTATATGGTCACTGGCTGAAGTGGAATGGCTACCCTCTTTTCCCTATCGGCTCTTACTTGACAAGATTACATTTCCTGGCGTACGCATGAGCGTCCTTGAATAGAGTAGGCCAATAATATCTGACCCTTAATATTTTTTGAGTCATGGTTTCTCCTACAAAATGTCCACCCGTCAGATCGTCATGGAGTTCTCTCAGTACCTTTTCTGCATCATCACGTTCAAGACATATAAGGAGTACTCCATCATAGTTTATGTGGAAAAACACATAATTTATGAGGCGATATTGAGAGGACTTTAACCTGAGAGCTCTCCTTTCTCTGGGGTTTAGGTTTTCTGGACATGTTCCATGGTGTAGGAGATAAGACAGGTTTTCGTACCAGGATGCTTGCCCAGGAGGAATGAATAAGGTTTCATTGCACCATAATGAAAACTCATTTTCCCAGCCAGAGTCTTATGCGTTGATCAGATCGTGGGCCTCAACCAGTTTACACAATCCTTGACCCTTGACTATTTTGGCAGGTTTTATGTCTAGATTAAATTCCTGAATGAATGCCATCCAATTTCCCCTTCTTTCTCTCATTTCTTGTTCGGTGAACAAAGATTTGACTGCGGGGTGAGGTACTATGACTTTAGTGTGGTTCTTTAGGATATAGGATATGAAATGTTTGATTTATTTAGAAACTGTGTAAGCATGTTTGTCTATAGCCGGATAGTTCAGTTTGGCTCCTTGAAGGTTAGTGATCATAAATGATACCGATGCCTCAATGTTTTCATCATCCTTCTGGGTAAGTAATGCAACCAAGGATTGGTTAGAAGAAAAGGTACAAAGGAAAAAATGTTTGTTGAGCTCAAGGCTTCATAGTACTAGTTCTTGGGATATTGTAGTTTTGATGTTGTTGAAATATTATTTCTTTTCTTCATCCCATTTAAACTCTACATCTTTGCAAATAATTTTTTGTAAAGGTTTAACAGTTTCAGGGAAGTCAGGAGTAAATTTTCTTACAAAGTTGATTTTCCCAAAGAAGGATTGCATGGTCTTTTTATTGTGACGCAAGGGGATTTGAGCTATTGCTTATATCCACTCAAGGTCGATGCTAATTCCTCCTTGATATATGAAATGACCTAATAATTTCCCTTCCTCTACACCAAAGATCATTTTCTTAGGGTTCAAAGATATTCCATATTTCCTACACCTTTCAAAGATTCGAGTCAAATGTTGAATGTGGTCTTCCTTGTTTTTTGACTATATTGTTACGTCATCTAAATAGACTACCACACACTTGTTAATCAATCCCTAAAAAGTTATGTACATGTCCCTTTGAAAGGTTGTTCTTTCTTTAATTAACCCAAATGGCATGTGTTTATAAGCAAAGGTTCCCCACTTGGTCCAGAAGGTAGTTTTTAATCGATCATCTTTTGAAACCAGGACCTGGTTATATCCCAAGAAACCATTTAGGAGGGAAAGAAATTCAGAGCCGGATACTATTTGAAGGAGTTGTTCCATGGGTGGGACTAGATATTTTTCCTTCTCCGATGCTCTGTTAAGGTTTATGAAATCCACACACAGAAGAATCTCTCCAAACTTCTTTATGACAAGCACCAAATTGGCTACCCAAGAAGAGTGTCTTACCTAAAAGATAATATTGGAATCTAATAATTTATTCAACTCTTGATACATTAGAGGCTCCAGAGATGGGTGGTACTTCCTAATATTTTGTTGAAAGGGTTTTACACCAAACTTTAACGAGATTGTGTGTTGGATAATGCGAGTATAATAGGTTTTCAATTCTCGGTAGGACCAAGCAAAGACATATTGATATTCTTTAAACAGTTTGATATAAGCTTCATTGTATTCTTTGGACACTGTCTTACCCAAATTGACATTCTTGGGGTTCTCCGGGGTTCCTAGGTTTATAGTCTCGTATATGGGACATGAGCTCCTTGTTTTTGCATTCTTTGGCCCTCTAAATATTTCCCTTAGGTCGAAAAGGTTCTCCAGATTGACCACTCATTTTGGTATTGTGTGAAACTTTGGTTTTTCATCAGAGTGATATGTTCCCTTCTTCTATTCATGGAGATTTGATTATGTGAGTAGTTCTTGGAATATTTCATCATCAATGGAAAAATCCTTGAAATTCTCCTGATTAGTCAAGAAATCTACAATTTGTTCATCCCCTTCAAATACTTTCCAGTTAGAAATGTTGTTAGGTAGCGATGGCTTGTAGAGAAGTTCTACTGCAGACCTTGAGGTTTCATAGTCTTCTAAAGGAGATAATCTTGAGGCCACAGTGGCTAGAGCATTAGCAAGAGTATTTTGCATACTAGGAACAACAGTAATGTTGAAGGCCTCAAAATTTTCTATTAGTTTGTGCACCTCTTACGGGTAATTTCTTAAGTGAGGTGAATGGAAATGCATAGTATTTTTCACTTGCCTAACGATAATTTCGAAGTCTCCAAAAACTTTCAATTCCTTGATGTTTAAATCGATGGATTTCTTTAGTCCCTAGACTAGAGCTTCATATTTATCAATGTTATTAGTGCATTCAAATTCTAATCTGTAGGATGAGAATTTTTTTTCCCCTTTGGGTCAATGAGGATGCATCATGCAACTGACCCCTCTTGCGATTTAGAACCATCAAAGTACAACATCCAAATTTTTGGGGGGGAATTTCTAAATTCTTCATGTCTAGCTATTTTTTCACTTTCAACCTCCTTGTCTGCTATTCCTATCGAAGAGTCTTGACAAAGGATGCTTTATCCTACGACCGCTTGTAAGTCTATTTGGAATTTTGTGCAGGCAATATTTCAGACATGTGAGGGGAAAAATTACTGAAATCAGAATCACAGGAGTAGTTTCCTAACACAGAGAAATATGTTGATGAGGGTTAATTTGGGCTCTCTAAATCAATGACGGTATGTTTGAGGTATCTTTCTCTGTCAATCCTAATCATGTTTGGATGTATTTTCAATGGAAACCAGAGGTAAGCCCAGTGGGTACTAACATATCCGTTTAATTTCTTGGACTAGTCTTAGCTAAGTAGCATTCCATAGGCCTCTAGTATATCTAACACGATTATGTCAATTACTTGAACAAATTTACGGTGTGTAGCAATTCTAATCATGACATATTTTAGTTCCCCAATGACCTTTACCTGAGTTCTATCTAGTTTTATAACGTGTTTATCACTTTTAACTGGGGTTGTGTTCAATTTCTTGTAGATTTTCAATGGCATGACATTTGAAGATGCCCTGGAATCGACCAGAAAATTATGTAGATTTCTATTAAAGACCTCAAACATCAAGAGGAAAAGAGGAACAAAAGGATTTCCTTTTTTATCCGAAGAACAAGCATTCACATTCATCTTATTCGTTAAGTTTGTCGGAGATGGGGTGTCTCCTTGGTTAATGTTCATCATAGAGGTATCTGTTAATTTTAAGGCCCGTAACAAAAAATCCTTTTGTTGAGGAATCCTGCACATGTCCATGACAGACGCATTAGCTTTCATATTCTTCAAGTCTTCTACTACATTGTAGTCTAGCTTAGGCGTTTCCCGTGTATGTATGTTTGTGGGATTGTTTTGGGAAGAAAATAGGGGTTTGGGGCGATTGACCGCTTGATTTCCTTAAGATGATTGAGTGGTGGTGGGATCAATTTGGACAGGTTGACTTTTACTTCGCATTTGTATAGCCAAAACTTCAGCCGGGGGTCCTTTCACCTCAACGACGTCGTTGAAAGGTATCGGGTGATCGAAATCCCATATCAACATGGCAGTCTCTTCAGGTGGTTCATGACTTTCTTGATCGATAACACCTATGGATGAGCCATTGGATTGTTCGGTTAGAGAGAATTCATCTAGGAATCAATTAGCCATTACATTCATAGCATGCAACCATTGGGGGCAATCCCTTTCTGAATGTTTTTCTTGATGGTATGTGCAGAAGGAGTCAGATGCTACATTCCCTAAGTCGATGTTTAGGTTAGTCGGGGGAGGTTCTATAGCTTTGAAGGGTGGATTTCTCTTAAAAAAGGGTTTAGAGGGTCTTTTATTTTGGTTTCCTTCCCCAACACTCCTTTTCATATCTACAATCTCGTTGGGGAGTTTTTTTTTCATCCGCTGCAAGATTTCTAGATCCCCTCCCTCTTTCTTAGGACCTTGTTCTATTTGTTTTCTTGGGGGTCTTGTAAACAAAGTTCCTCTCTTAGGTATAGGTTGTGTTTCCTTTTTAATTAGTGAGATCTGACCTTCTTTGCATCCTTTCATTTGGAATTCAATCATTTTAGCTTCTTCAAAATTTTTAGCTAGAGTATGTTTGGCAACCCTTTTTACGAACATGGAAATAGAACCTAGGAGAGAATTAGTGTATACTTCAATTTGCAACTCCTGGGTAGCTTTAGCCTCGGGTTGGAATTTGTTCAAAATGGTGGTGAACCTTTGGTTGGAATCTTTAACATTTTCTTTTGGACTCATAGTGGCGGCGAAAATTTCAGCCATTAAAGCTCCTATAGTAGTCTCTTTAGCAAATTTTTCTAAGAAATCCTTTTGAAACTTCATCTAGCTAGTTATGGAACCAACTAGTAGGTTGAAATATCAAGTCGAGGCTGAATTTTCAAAGGTGTAAGGAAAAAATCTACACACTACATCTTCGTTTTTCACATTCATCAACCTTATAGCTAATATGAAATTCTTAATATGGTCCTCAGGAAATCCAGAGGTTTCGGGGTCAAATTTAGAAAGCAATTTTTCTGGATGTTTGGGTAGGTTATGCACCTATCTTGGGATTTCCAAGCATCTCTGGCCAACCATGGTTGATTGTATCTAGGATGATCTCCCATTTCTCCATTGTTATCGTTATTATCCTCCATGTATTCTGGTTCAGAAACTGAGTGATCTGAGTTATACCCTTCCTCATACGATTCAAAATCGTCAGGTTCAGAGTAATTACCAGCTGGTGTTTCAGGTATCAGATTAAGGGGTTGTTCGATCTCTATAAAGGAAAAATCTATTAGGTATTCTACCGTGTGAACAAATACCTAGTCAAGGGTGTCAACTACTTGTCTTCTTATTTGTTTTCTTTGAAGATGTAAAGGAGCTAAAGGTAATGCTCTGATCTGTCGAGCATAAGCTCTAGTGATTCTCCTGAACATATTTAACTCTTTGTGGGGAAGAGTGTAAGGTATTTCATGGTACAGGTGTTCTTCCTCTTTGCGTTGAGGTGAGTTACTCATCTCAAGAGAAATATCTGTATGTGGACTTTATTAAGAGTGACTAGCCATGCATGTGGGTTGCTTTGAATCTATAGGCTATGCTGAATATATTATAAGAAATATTGTTAGCCATTCATTTGTTCAGGCCCTCCTTCTAGCTCCAATTTTGTTGAGGGGTCTGAGATCCCATTAACTCAAAAGTAGGAACCAAACCTGCTTAAGAGGCCCAATTATACTCGTAAGAGTTTATAAGTGGTAAGGTTCTCCAGATTTATGATCTGGCAGTAATTATCGATGGGTTTTAATCGTGATTAATGGATATGTCTTTTTTGTGAAACCTTTCCTCAGGCTACGTGGTTCTCTTTCTAGTTATTTTATAATATTTATAACAAAATAAAGATAGAGCTTAAAATAAAATGGAAGAGGGAAGTTAAATTGTGTGTTGGGGGAAGGTTGGTTTTTAGGATAACCTTTATACCTTAGCATGTAGACGAAGAAGATCCAAACTACTACAAACTAGCAATAATACCATTTTGACTAGTAAACATTCAACATCGTCTGAGATAACAGTTACAGAAATAAAATATATACGTGACAAGAAGTTAGTGCAAGAAAAGTGATTTTCAATGCTCTATTATCAATCACACAATCGATTTCTATTCATCAACTTAGAATTAAAAAACTGTTGCAACATTTATAAGATAAATTTAAATAAAATATACATCAACTCTTACTCAATACAAAAACAAATATTTAATTCAAAGACAAAGATAATCCCATTCTGTCCAATCACATTCATGCCTCAGATGAAAGAAGTGTCTTTGGTTCTAAAAAAAATTATTAATTAAAATATCTTGCACAAAAATAGTTCTCTTACAATATTCCAGAAAAGTCTCTCTCCAAAACCATTGACCCTGTATCCAAGGTCGATGCCCTTATTTATAAAAATAATCTAAACTAAAAATAACTACTAAAGTTATGTTAAGTCAAGAAAATGACACGTGACAAACTTTATCTATCTATTCTCTTCTGGTTCTCTTGAGATCATCTGGTTGTTTATTGAAGTGGACTGTTGCTTTCATATTCTAACCATTTTCATAAGAGATCTTCACATGTGTTCGCATATGGGAACCTATGTTGGTCCATTGGAGTGGAAAGGACCTCCTTCATATCAACTGCTCGTTCCTTGTACTTGATTAGTTTGATACTCAAGCATTGTAAGACTGCGAGAGCTTTAATCAGAGGCTCCATGAACTTCTTCACTTGATCCAGGATCATGCTTGAAACTTATGAAATATTCACTTTGTACATCTCGTCTTTATCTACATGCCGCTTAACTATGTCATGGAAATTGGTGAAATCTTCTGGTGGACCAAATTCTGGCAAGTCAATATTCCTCATTTCCTGATTGATTTTATCCCAAAATTTCTCACATTCTTCCCATCTCTTCTACATTTTCTGTTGGGTTTCCTGGACCATGTTTACCCAGTATTCATCTGTCTTCCTTATTCGGGCAATGTTTTTGTCCATCAACACTTGGATGCCATGTTATTCTTTATCTTGACCCTTCTGTATTTCACTGATGTAGTATATCCGCTCTAAGGCTTGATGTTCCTTCTCATATCATCGCTTCATGTCTTTATAGGTTTCCCACCCCATGAGGGTATCTTCTTGGAAATCCTCTATGCGAGTAGTGAAGAAGTCTCTCTCCTTTGTGAATTGCGCATACATCTCTCGGAACTCACAATTCAGGAGTACCATTGCATGTGTTGAATTTTGGTAATACTTCGCTTGATGTCACAAATGGTCTAGTTCTTTCTTCATGGAGGCTACCTCCCTTTCATCCGTTTTTGCCCTGTCTAAAGTGGCATCAGTTATGGACATACCTTCTTTGATTAGCTCAGTCATCTTAGCATTTTATATGTCAAACAACGTTTCCTCTGTGGTTATGAGAAGAGTGCTATCGAGTGTGAGCTTCCTTTTCTTGGTTGTTCTTCTCATCAAAACTTTCCTTTTCCTATCATAAGTAATTTCCTGTGTAGATGACTTCATATACTGGTTCAAGAATCCGTTGATCTCCCCAGGATAGGGTACTGCCTAGGATTCATGCTGTATAGAGATGTTCCATGGTAGGTTCTTTTAATTCCTTAGCAGGAGAGGTTCCTGTATGCATTGGTGATTCGGCCTTATGCTGGTCCTCTTCGGCTGACGAAGTCCTTGTCCTAGTTGGGGAAGTAGGTGAAGGATCGACATTAGCTGGGAGTTCGACCGTTGAGATGTTGATTTCTGGCTTCCCTTTTCCTTATTCTTGTTCACCTATATCCAATTCATTCTTAGAGCTATCACCCCGAGGCTGTGTTCCCGGATGATTAGGAAAAATAATGTTCAGAGTGTTCTTAGCCTCATGGTCGCCTTCTTAGGGATTTGGGATCAAAACATCGAAAGCTGGAGAAAATGTTTCCCCTGGTTCCCCCTCTTGTGTGATTGGTATCGGGGTTATGCATGAAGCTTATGAACCTTCCACATTGTCATATACGGTGATCAAATATATGAGGAAAGTAGGAATACTCATCCCTATTGATACTCTTGCTGACCTTTGTTGAGTTGTAGTAGTCACCGACGATCCTACCTATGGTGACATATGGGTGGGGTTTTCTAGGTCACCATTCTCCTCTGGTGGAATTGTCTGTGACCCATTTAGCTCTTCCTTATGATGACTTGTATCGGTCAGGGTAATCCTCAAGGGTCCTGTCAAAGGGTTAAGCGGGGGATCTTTCCTAATATTTATATAGATCTTTTAGATTCTTCTAGTAATAGTATCCCCCTCCTTCGTGCCTTTGCTGCTTCTACTACTCTGTTTTATTCTCTTACCCTGAGGGCTTCTTAAGTTGTCTTCTCTATTGTCTCAACCTTCTCATCCATAGTCATTTATTTGAATTTGGTCATATTGGGGTTATCCCTTCTATGGAGCGGCTCCTCCCAGTCTTGGGCACCCTCGATAAAGATCTCATCTTTGAAGCTATCATAAGCATATGGCCAATATGAGGATACATGCGACACATGCTAGAGTACCAAGCCTTTTGGATCATGCTTGCGAAAAAAACTTGTGGGGAATCAATACTCAAGTTGACTCAATCCCTCTTGTTTTTCCTGTGCAATGTCTTTTACCATGTAAAACCCGATATGAAAACCATAGGGTATGATTTCCCTCTTCTTGTATTTTACCAGAGAGGCATTATATCCTTGGAGGATGGTCTGGTAACAAATTTCTCCTAAAATGAGATGATCTGGGACATGAATTTGGAGTAGGTGTGGTGCACCAATAGCCCCGAACACTCTGATGTAAGTGCTTGTTTCTTCAAAATACCAGTGGCCCACTTTGGAAATCATCTTTTTGGCTGCCTCTGATAGCCATGGGCATTCTTTTCTAAATATAATGAAGTGCACTCGAGCTATGAACTCATCACATATCAGGGTGTAAAATTTCTTGTACCCATTTTCCCATAGAATTCTTAAATAAACATGCATGGGTAACACAACAACATGCCAACTTAAATTCATACCTTCAAAAACTTTTCTTGCGCATAGTATGTCCAACAGGTATGATGCCATGTTTAAAACTGGAATTTCTCTATCCTTTGGTGTCTGGGCCTATAGGATGTTGGTGCATAGCTGTTTGGAAATGATGGCTCCCCAATTGAAACTACTCCTAGAGATTGCCACGATATATGCCAAGGGAATCCACGCTTCTTAAAACTTAGAGCAATCTTTCTCCCCATACAATCGACATATTAAAGCCATTAAGTACATATAAGGTTCTTTGAGGTTTACCATGTTGTACTAGTCGTGGCTTCTATTTTTTAACTTCTTATCTTATTTTCACCATGAGGCCAGTAACTTGTTGGTGTCATGGAACTCATAAAACCTGACCATAAATTATGTATTTAGCCTTTCCTATGGGCCTCTGAATTTGTAGTATTTTTGGACCTCTACTAGAATAAAGACACCAACACATTCGCCTTGTTCATTATTCACTGTGCATTTTTTTGCGTCTGTGTGGTGAATCATCTATCCTAGGGGTTCAATGCAAGGAAAAACTGGGGTCTGATAGGCCACCATATGTAGATATGATCGCCTAATGTTTGGGAAAACCGGGTCATCCAATATCCTAATGTTCGGGTTGCTATGAGGTGTAAATTTTGGGTAATCTTTCTGGTTGATTTTGTTGAAAATATCTTCCCAATCTTGGAGCATTACTTTAGATCTGGTGCTTGCCTATGTGTCCCTGAACGTAGGAGGTTGGGTGCGTTGTTTCTTAGTAGAAGTCCGGATAACTAATTTTGTCTTTGAGACAAAATCAAACTCCCTTGCAGTGTCTGGTGTATACCCTTCACCGGCCTCTGGTTCTTTCATTTTGGGCATTCTTGGTGAGCACTTGGTCGTTGGATTTCTTGGAGGAATTTTCCTGCAGAAAAGAAAAATATTATAGTGATCCTACAACCAACCTCGACAAGTGTTATTGATGTAATCATAAGTGTAGAAATGATAAAGACAATGCTTAGCTCTTACTTGCAAGAGATTAACCTGGTCTTACTGGTAATCAGAGTTAGAGAGTGGGATGTAACCTCTTCGATGCTTCCTCTCTCTTCTTCGTCTTCTTCGAGAGACAAGTGATTTGTGAACAAAATACCATGTTTGGTCATAAACCTTGTAAATTTAAACATAAAGTATACTTACCTTGTCGCATCAAGTCTTAAATTCAGGAGTGTAAATGCGGTCTGCACAATCTACCACAGAATCCACACCATGCTTAGGATAAATGCAACGTCGACTAGTGGCTTAGGAGTAGATTATTTCATAGTTCATCTGTGAATTCAAATTTCAACCGTTGGTCGGTGCACAGGATCGTGGTGTAGGTTGGATAAAAAATTAATTTGTCTTATCAAATCACAAAATTCTGTCTCATCTCAGCGGGAGGTGTCCCATCGAATTACAAAGCCTTTTGGTATTTACAAGAAACTTAGTATGATCAGTATTGAGGATAATTAGGATCGCAGATCGACCAGGGTTGTCAGCGTCGGTGGGTAAAGGTTCGAACTAAAACTAGGAGTTCAATTTTCTAGCAATCAACCGATAGTTAGTGAGTGTATCGGCTTTGATGGATTGTCTTTGATGTTATTTCATTGGCGCCTCTAGGAAAAAGTTTCGATGCCAACCCAAAACTACCCCATGGTGCTGACATGGAGGTGTTGATGTGGAAATATAGATATGAAGCAGAGGAAATCAAAAGATGATGTGAGTAATATCTGAGCAATACAGATTGTTTACGCGGAAAAACACGTGGCGTTTGATATAACCCCTCAGATGTGAGTAGCGTTTCTTTTCCGCATCAATGGTTTTCTTGTGACACATGTTATTGTTCCCTTTCTCCCATTTCGTCGATGCCGATGGTATATCGAAGATTGACGATAAAAAAATTTTGTTGCATATGTTTACGGTTTATCTTTCGGATTTATCCGATGCCAACGATACATTGGTGATTTTTAGAAAACTTTTTCGCAGGCTAGAATCAGCGATCAATGCACCTTTTCTCCCATTTTTATGATGTCGATGATACATCATTGATTGACGATCGACAATTATCCTTGTTATGTGGGGATTTTTCCTTTCGGATTTCACTAATGCTGATGATGGGAGCATGACTCAAATTTTAAGCTATGTATACTTAGTCTAAATGCCAGGTTTACTTAGAGAAAAAATCAATCTGGTCAACAACTGCAAAGAAAACTGAATGTGATCGATGATAAAACATAACAATAGAAAAAACCAATTGATCCCTACACAACTGACTCTATTCAGAAAATACAAAGTGGTACCCAAAAGAAAAATTCAGAAAAACTTTTAGGGTGTGTTGAGTGCTCAACAGGTTGTTCAAAGGATTTGGAACAAGTCTAAACTTTAGCACAACATATCACCCTAAGAAATATGGACAAATAGAGAGGGCAAATCGGGTGATTGATGACACATTGAGGATGTATGTGATGGATAAAACATAAAAATGGGAAGACTACCTTCACTTGTTATAGTTTTCTTACAAAAATTGGTATCAAGCATTGTTGGTATTACACATTATTTTGGTCACTCTAGTGATGTCTCTACAAGTTATGTGTCCAGGCTCTCATGAAGACCTTTTTCCTGAGAAAAGTGAATATCTTCTTTTAAAACACATATTTTTAAGATGAGTTCGTAGGCTGCCTATGTTATAGGGTGTGAAAATCCTTCATTCTCGCAGGCAACCCTATACTTGGAGTGTGAACTGTTCGTAGTCT
>ML810160.1:305948-317221 GCA_009831015.1 Picea engelmannii
GGTCTTGTCAATTTGTTATTTTTATCTTCATTGAAAGATCGATTTGGGTGTTTGTTGAGTATTTCATTTTCATTGGTTGCTTACTTTTTCTTAGTTTCATCCCTATTGCTTGGTTTCTAATAAAAAATTATATATATAAGCAATCATTTATTCAAAAAATATTGGCATTCAAATATTGAAAGAGAACGAATAGGGAATTTCCATTGTTCATGATTGTTTGATATTACATTTCAAGAAAGATCGTACATCGTAGTTTGCATTGTTCTAGAAAACTCCTCTTTCCCTCTTGTAGATAGAATTCATCGAACGAAAATCTGTATCATTCATCCCTATTTACACATTGTTGGGTCAGAGTCTTACACAACATTGGTTTCATTTCCATCTCCTTTTTTCATAACAACAACCTTTAATAATATTGCACAACTTTAAAATCCAACTAGCAACTTTTCTAGGGCTCTTTTGCACCAACATTAGCTAGGATAGAGCTTTGGAATAGGCAGTGAGACACACTCTCCAAAGAGCAAAACACACATAGTATCCTGTGATAAGGAGTGTCAAATTCCATTTGCAACACTTTGTACCGGGAATCCCTTCTCACACAAGGATCAAACATGAGAAACATGAGGTCACATTGAGATTAACAGAGTTACTCACCCTGCTTTGTTGATCTCGATGTAGAGATTGCACATATTACGGGGGTCACTTGAAGGTATACCCACAATGATGAGTGGAAGCCTCTCAAGTTGATTTTGGGCTAGATACCCTACCCTTGCGTGTGGATCGGACTGTTGACTGTTTCCCCAGGCATCATTGTTGTTTGTGGTAACCTTAGTAGCCTATCTTCTTAGGGTCTTACACAAGGTGACTGTGAAGGGGTAAGTCTTCACGGTACATGGAATCAACGTTGGCCAAACTCACTCGGGCTCCTTGGAGGGTATACCCACGATTATGTGTAGGAGCTTGCACCAGGGTGTAAGTCTGTTAAGCAGGTCATCAACGTAACTTTTCCACCCTCGCCCAATCCCTTCGTGTTTCGTCGTCGCGACGTTGGATTTCATCACCAACTTGTGACTTCGGAATTGGAAGGTGTTCTTTGCCTGGTTTTGATTCCTAGATTTTACTAGTGCGTGCTATTTATTTATCCAAGTTGGCCATAGAATTTCTTTCGTAAGATTTTAACTCGATCACAATTGACCCTCTACGCCGTTCACGTAGAATGCAAGACCTACCCCTAGAAGATATGGAAGGTTCTCAACCCTTGCCTACCAACTCACTAGAGGGCTCTCCTCAATAGAGTGAAGTCCAAGATGTTGCCACTCCACAAGTGGAAAGAACTAACTCTTTAGAACAATTCTGAATTACCAATTCTTGAGAGGACTTTCGACTTCATCCCAACTCTGTGAGACGTATTGTTCGAGTGAATTCTTCTGGAGAAATAGTGGTTGAGTCTTCTGGATTACCAACCAGACCTTTCACAGGACCTGAGGGTCAAGATCCTTTTTGGACTACTTGCATTTTTAGATGGGATATCTTTGGATCAGGAGCAGGCATTGATATCACTGTCACACTTGAGCTGCTCGAAACATTTGATCCAGATGCAATACCTTTTACTACTGCCTATTGTTTTCCTAGTTCAGATGCTCCACCAGCCGACCACATCTTGACTATCCCCCTACAAACGGTCCATTACACAATGGTCCCAGATACTACGCATCCTCACACTGGGATTACGGTGGCTAGCCAAGCTCCCATTGGCACGCTGATTTTTCCTAGATTCACCCCAACACTTACCCCCGGATATCATGCGTTGAATGTTTCTATTCCCGCTCCTACACAAATCCCATCTGGGACTCCTAGCATTTCCACTCTTTCTGGGCACAATCTCGTTCCTGGTTTCATTCAGACACTTCCTCGACCCCCTTTCAGAGGACCTCTTCCATCCTCTATCGAAGGCACCGACCCTAGTGGCAGCATCCTATCTTTCACACCTAATTACCAGATTCCTGTTGGTGGACAATTTCACCAAGGAGGACAAAACCAATCCCCTTTTGCAGCACAAGTCCCAATTGGGACGCAACCCCCGATTGGAGGGCAACCCCCACCTACCCCACCCTATGGAAAAAACATACCTCCATCCTTGGCCCGGTATTGGAACTATCTTCTCCAAAATAATCCTCACTCGACTGGGGGGAAACAACCTCAAGCTAGCTCCTTCATACCCCCTAGTACAGGCCAACCATATCCAGGTACGTCCAATCCTATTTGGGGCTCGAATGCTCAACCCCATGCCCCTGTTCAAGGGAACAACCCCAACTAGTACAACCCTATAAATTACTTGCCTCCACACCAACAACCGAATCTGCCTGGATCTTCGCATTATATGCAAACTACTTATGGTCCCACTGGTATACCTACAAGGCTCCCTCCCCAAAGTCACCAGTACCCAAACATGAATAGACAGTTACCCTTAGCCACCCTGGATCTCCCTGATCTGTCAAGAATTTTAAATGATCCGATCCGTCACTCTCCTTAATGGCCCGCGATACTGGCCAAACTACCATCCGACATCCCTAAATTCAATGGTAAACCAGGAGAGGACCCGAACGATCATGTAATGACTTTTCACCTTTGGTGTTCATCCAACTCTTTGATGGATGAATCTATTCATTTATTCCTTTTTCAGTGAACTCTCACAGGTTCCTTCGCGAAGTGGTATATACAATTACCATGAGGCTTCTTCACCGACTTCAACACCCTCGCTATGGCATTCCTCACCCACTACCAGTTATCAATCCGCTACGAAATGGGAACCAAAATTTTGAGTTCTTTCAAACAAACCAAAGCCACTCATATCTCTGATTACATTCATGAGTGGCGATAGAGATGATGTCTCATCAAACTCGAATTTCCCGATCGATTGTTGGTAGAGTGGTTCATGAAATCATTTGTGAATGACATTGCTCATGACATCGTCATGGGTGGAGTTGTCATAGAAGAATAGGAAATTAGTCATGCTCAATACCTCGACCTCGTTTACTCACAAATGGGTACTCTTTATGACTTACTCCCCGACGCACCTCGTCCTTCTACTTCTGCTACTTCAACTAATCCTGCTTCTTCTCATGCAGTTGACGGTGTGATTGGCACTTTCCATGCCCAACCCCATTCCTTCCAAGCCTCTAGAAACAACCCTAAATCCGTTGCTTCTAATGTTCAAAATGCTCAGTCTCCTACCCCTCCCACCGAAAAAACTTCTAAGGTGAACTCTGTTCAATCTACCCCCGCTGGAAAAAATAAATCCAAAAAAGGGAAGGGTAAGAACAAGGAGGATAAAAATAATCCGCAATCTAAGAATACCAAAACACAACCTGTTGACGATAAGGATAAGCGCAAACCCCGATACCCTTGTCTTATCTGTGGTGATGACCACTACACTAAGGATTGTCCAAGACGAGCCAAGGTTACTAAGTTCCTTCAAGGGACCCCGAAACTGCCTACTCCAATCATGTTGTCACAACCCTTCCCTTCTCAACAATAGGCCCAATTGGTCATTCATGACCAACCTTCCCTCTCCACTACATCCTATGTCTTAATGTGTATAGGTGATTCAAAGAAGAATGACATCACATTCACCACTTGAGCCAAATATTATTCTTCCTCCAAAGAGAAGGTTGATGAAATACCTACTTTGTTAGTCCAACCATCTCCCATGACTCCACCTACCAACAATCCTCTTCATCATGAATGACCGAGCCTAGATACAATTCTTCGTCCTCCCCCAAAGGGTGTTGTCCAAAAATATGCTTTCAATCCTCATGCACGTGCTACCCAGAACTACTGTATTGTTGAAGATCTATCCCAAGCACTTTCCGTGATGTCAGCCCTCGAAGTCCTTTAGAGTTGTCCTATTCAATGGAAGGTACTGTTGAAAGCTATTGGTGGAATCGACCCTACCGATACAAATTTAATAATTTTTGACTTGGAAGATCGCATTCCAAGGTTACCCCCCCAACTCACATTCCAAATACAAGTTATTATCTCCGACAAGAAAAATTGTAGAACAATTATTGATGAAGGTGCCTCGACGTGTGTCATGTCTATTACCTGCTGGAAAGCCATCGACTCTCCTCCTTTAACTGAATCCCACAACACGCTCAAAGCCTTTAATGGCTCTAGATTTAAGCCTTACGGTGTCCTCCCTTCATTACCTATTACGTTAGAAGGCAAAATGGTCAATGTTGAAGTTGAAGTCTTTGACGCTCCTCTCGATTACAAGCTTTTACTTGGCCGTAGCTGGATTGACTCCATGCACGCAGTTGTGTCCACTCTTTTATGTGTCGTACGTTTCCCTCATCAAGGAAAATTCATTACGGTGGACCAATTGGCCTTCTTCAACTCGGATACATGTACCAACAATGTCCCTTTCATTGCGAACTCCCCCCTGGATATGAGAACATCGGCATGGGTCTTCCTAAAGATTCCTCTTTGATGGGTACTTTCCCCATTCCACCACCCGATGTTCCACATCCGTTTGTCACCTCAATCAACATGATCTCCACCTCTGTTCACGAAACCCCTGTGTCTTATGACCTGTGGATAGTACCCAACCCCGGTGATCATCTTCATTATGGAGACCAAATTCCTTTGAACCCGATCGAGTCTTCTTATCAAGCCATTCAATTGGCCACCCCTTCTACCTCCTCTCTTGGTGAGTTATCTCCGGATCCATTCTGCGTCATTTTTCCTATTGACGAGATGATTATGTCTGCTATGTCCATTGAAGATACTCCTTGGTACGATGGACATCATCGTTCCATTCTCTTCTTGGAACAACACACCATTGAGAGTTACCAACGGATCTCGACTCTGTCGACCGTTGTGGTAATTTCTACCATTCCTGAGTCTACACATGATCTATTCTACGAAGGGAACTTAAGTAATATCTCACCCACCATCCCCCTTGACATATCCATTAAACCTGGAGTTGTCAAAAATATGCACATTGGAGCGTCGTGTTCCAATGACGAAATTGTCACCTATAAATCTCTTTTTCAAGAATTTCACGACGTCTTCGCCTGGAGCTATTAATAAATGCCAGGTATTGACCCTAACATTTTTGTTCACAAGATTAAGACATACTCGAGCGCTAAACCCATCTGGCAATGACTTCATCCGGTCCAACCACGTAAAGCAGCTACTATCAAGCTTGAAGTTGAGAAACTTCTTAAAGCTGGCTTTATTTACCCTGTGGCTCTAACTAACTGGGTTTCCAATCTTATTCTGGTTAACAAAAAACAAGGTATGATCCGCATGTGCATCGATTATAAGGATATTAACAAAGCTTGTCCTAAAGACAACTTTCCCACCCCCTTCATTGACCAGATCATTGACGATTGCACCGAGAGCGAAATATTCTCTTTGATGGATGGTTTCTTCGGATATAATCAAATCAATATCGTACCCGCCGACCAACACAAGACCTCTTTTATTTGTCCTTGGGGCACTTTCGCCTACCGGAAACTACCCTTTGGTTTAAAGAATGTCGGCATGACTTTTCAACGTGCTATGTCTTATGCCTTTCATGATATAAAGCACATTGTCCAACCATATCTCGATGACCTACCAGCTCATTCCATGCACCGTGTCGATCATCCCACACACCTCCGAGCCATTTTCCTCCGATGTTGGTTCTACCGTACATGCTTAAACCCGCACAAATGTGTTTTTTGCGTAGAATCTGGCCGACTTCTAGGATTTATTGTTTCACGTCAAGGGATCAGGGTAGATCCTTTGAAGGTCGAAGCGATTCTCAATCTTCCTCCTCCTTCCTCACTTTGCCAGCTACAAAGTTTGCAAGGGAAGGAAAACTTTCTCCGTCGTTTCATCCCAAACTATGCTGAGCTAACTCTTGGATTTACTCGATTGATCAAGAAAGGTTCTGAGTTTGTATGGGATACCACTGCTAACAAATATTTCGAAGCTTTGAAACTTTCTTTAACTTGTACCCCACTTCTCTTCCCACCTGATTAGAGTCGGGATTATTTCCTTTATCTCGCAGCCTCAGACTATACCATCGTTATGGTTCTCATTCAGGAGGATGATTCTCATGACGAACATGTCATTTATTATTTGAGTCAGAGTCTCACGACTACCGAAACCAAGTATTTACATGTTGAAAAACCGGTCTTCGCCACCGTCCAAGTTGTTCAATGTTTATGGCACTATATCCTTTTACGCAAGACTACTGTGATTTCCAATGACAACCTTATGTAGCACATTCTTACACGCCAATTTCTAGGGGGAAAATACTCCAAATGGATTGTAATACTCCAGGAGTTTGACTTAGAATTCAAACGTGCTAAGTCCAAGAAATCCTTGGTGTTTTCCGAGTTGATATGCGACCTTCCCTGTTCTGAGACGGAAAATGTAGCAGAGGATTCCTTACCCGATGAATCCCTTTTTCTGATCAATTCCGATGACCTTTGGTATGGGGATATCATCATATATCTCCAGACTCAGACTTTCCAGCCCGATTTGTTTAGCACTTACCACCGTCAAATATGCTACCAAGCCCGTCAGTATATTATCCTCGATGATACTCTTTATCATCGTGGGATTGACTCCATTTTTCGACGCTGCCTCACAATTGACGAAGCCGAGAAATCCCTAAATGACTGCCATTTTGGAGCATGTGGTGGTCACATGTCTGGGTATGCTACTGCCTAGAAGATCTTACGAGCGGGGTATTTTTAGCCTTCTTTATTTAACGATTGTATAATTGTTGTCCAAAAATGCCATGCTTTCCAAACCTATAACAACAAAATACGATCACACCCTATGGTCTCCGTTGGTACTTTTGTGAAATGGGGTATCGATTTCATGACATGTCACCCTCACTCAGCCGGGGGGCATGGATACATTATTGTAGCCGTAGATTATTTTACGAAATGGGCCGAGGTGATGCCAACATTCAACAATACTGAAAAGACTGCAACATTATTCATATTCAATCACATCATTGCTTGGTTTGGTGTTCCTCAAGCTATCTTTACTGATCACAGTAGCCACTTTAGAAACTTCATGATGTCTGAACTCACTGAAAAGTTGGGTCTTCTCCATGAAAACTCAACACCCTATTACCCACAAGCCAATGACCAAGTTGAAGCAATAAACAAAGTTCTCATTACCATGCTTCAACGAATGATAGGGATTCACAAAATGATTTGGCACACGATGTTGTTTTCAACATTGTGGGCTTACCAGGCATCCATTAAGTCTGCTACTAGTTTTACACCTTTCCAGTTAGTTTATGGTCTAGAAGCCATATTGCCGATTGAATGCGAGATACCTTCTCTAAAACTAGCCGTCAAACTTATCCCAAACACTTCTACCAAAGAAGAGCGTCTGTTGTATCTCATGCAACTAGAAGAAACCCGTCGCAATGCCACCCTAGTTATAGAAGCCCAGAAGAAATGCGTCAAAGCCTAATATGACAAACATGTCAAGCCACACGTTTTATCCGAAGGTGATCTGGTTCTCCTTTACAAACAAGATCAGGATATGCTAGGAGTCAGAAAATTTGAAGCTATGTGGCGAGGTCCTTATATCGTCAGACGAGTGTTGGAGAAAGGAGCTTACGAGTTGGTGGACTACGACAGTATCCCTTTGAGTGAACCCAGAAATGGGTTGTACTTAAATAAGTACTATGCTTAAGATCACCTGTGCATGAGTGCTTGTATTTTATTGTATCATACTTTTTTTGTGTTACTTTAGTATGCTTTTTCATTATTTGGTCTCTTCCCTCGATCGCTTATATTTCATTTTGCTTGGTTTCCAGATGTCGGAGTCTTCTCTACCCCACATTGGCTTCATCAATGGCGCTAGTCGTAGTACTCAAAACCTTGCTTCTGCTGCATGAGAAATTTACGCACCTACAAACAAACTTATCAGTGTATGAGGTGTGTGCCTCGGTCGTGTGACCAATAATATCACAGAATATAACACCATCATCGAATTGTTGATTGATGTTATTTCGCTTGATATCCGCCACCTGGTTATACGACTCGATTCGCATCTAGTAGTACTACAGTTAAGTAATGTCTATGTTATCCGAAGTCCTACTTTATTATGGGTATATTTACGAATTCACCTCTTGGAATGTTGTTTTGATTATATCGAATATCAACACATTCTTAGATGTCTAAATACATTGACTGATGCCTTCGCTAATTATGTGTTAGACAAAAATTTGGGACATTTATGAACTAATCACACATCACATGTATTATACAACACAAAATAAGCGGGTAGACGTCGTATATATGTATATAATGATCAAAAGTTTTTACAAAAAGTTTATGTCCAAAGATCAAAATCTCAAAATATGAATCCCATAGCTTCCACAAAATAGCATCACGGATGACGCTCACGATAACATACAACTGCTCGGGCTACCCTATGGAGCAGTTGACTAAGAGACTCAGACATACCCATAGTATGGCACTGATAACGTCTCAGGATCTCCCCAATAGCGATGTCCAAGACATCCACAGTCAACCCCTCTAAGTTATGTTCCATTGCCTCGTAGTCCTCGACATCCCATCTTGCCACTGGAACCGCTTCTCCTGGCCTCTGAATGGGAGACGTTCATGGAGGTAGATACAACCCCACATCTGTGTCATCAAAAGAAATTTTTTGATTAGTCCTTGGATAAACATAAAAACATTTTATATAATAAAATTTGCAAAAAACATTAAAAAAGAACAAAACATGTACTTCTCACCCAAGTCACCCCACTGAGCATCCTCAGGCAGGACCAAATCCATATCTCCTCGAAAATCTAAATCGACATATGCGTAGTCATCGATCATCAGCATCTGGGGCCTCAACCAATCAAAAAATGAATCATTATACTTTATTATAGGCCCTGCTACGTGTCGAGCCATGAGGTTACACCACCTCAGCATCCTCGGATCTTGTGGGGCCAGTAAACCCCAATCTACTTGTAGTCGCAACAGTGGGACCCTCTCAAGGAAGAT
Organism: Picea engelmannii; assembly: GCA_009831015.1. Lineage (NCBI taxonomy): Eukaryota > Viridiplantae > Streptophyta > Pinopsida > Pinales > Pinaceae > Picea > Picea engelmannii. The sequence goes on from ML810160.1 coordinate 314,987, forward strand.
TGACACCAAAAGTGACCCGTACCCGAACTGCTTCAGGTCACCCCTTTTACACTTTGTCAGTTGCCTCTTCATACTGCAGAGAACCGCGTCCGACCAGTTGAAAACCCAAGGCTCTGTGCACTCTATTGCATATTGGAAATAGCTTTGGAGATCCATGTGTGGAGCAGAACTCCCGACCATGCATGCAATGGTAAAAAAGATAGTCCACAAGGTCAAATTTTGGACACCCCAAATGAAAACCTTACCCTTGCTTCTCTCCGCCTCAGGAACACAATATCGGAAAACATACTCGCTCATAGGAAGTCCGCCGCCTCTACCTCCGGTCAGAGTAGCATGGTATCCATGTCGTGACAACCTCGTTAGAAAATAGATATCCTCGATATCTAGTGTCAGCGTGTGAAACCCTACATGAAATAACTGTTGATCCACATCCCACATGTGGACCAAGTACTCTAACAATATGAGTTGGGCTCTCATGCTCGGGATCCTAAAAGGTTTTAAGAGCCCACATTCCTGGAGGGTAGCGACTGTACCCAGATCATTCCCAACAATGGAATCATCCTCCTCGTGTGCTCTTTCCCTCCATTCCAACATCGTGATGGTCAACACCTGCAATGGAGCCATGAGAAGGAAGTTAGCAACTTGTTTTAACCTCTTGCATAATTTTTTATTGGGTGAAAATTTGCATAAAAATCTATCTTTTGACCCTCACAGGTGAAGATTACATACAGTGCAAGATTCTCGCAGGTGCTTTGAAGCTCACCTGTGAAAATCCTAGGTTCTCGCAGGCCCCGAATGGTTCACCTGCGAGAATGCCTGAGCACATTCATCGGCCCTAAAATGGACTCAAATACTTGAAATTACCCATAAAAATCAATTTTAATCCGTGAAAATCTTGGAAAATCAAGAGATTACCTCGTTGGCTGAAACCGTTTTCCGAATGATCGCTTGTACCTCCCACAATCGAGCAAAGAAATTTGGGGGAAAATGAGGTATGTTGGACAAGTTTTTGGCAAAGTAACAATGAAATGGTAAAAAAGGCTTTTTCACCCATATTTATCCACTTTTTACTATTTCTTGTTGATTTTTTATTTTTATTGTTTTTCTTAAAAAACCTAATACCCTAATAGCCTTGTGAGTATGTTTTTTCGCAAATATAGTGACTTCGAAGTTTGAATGACGGTGTACGAGTATTTTTTCTTTTTTTTGTCACATGTACGACTACTTTTTTAGGGTTTTTGTAGGAAAAACCTCGAACTCAGTCTTCGTTCATTCTTGCGCACGAAAATACATGAGAACGCAACCGACTATACTTTTTTTGTCTTTTCATACTCGTCATGGTAACACGAAAATGATGAATGTAAGGGAGTATCCTTTAAGCTCTTTTTACGCTCTATAAAAATGAAAAGATTGTCGAGCGATGTTGTTCTTTTCACACTCGTTAAAGTATTTGAAGAAAGCGTTCGACGGGCGATAATTTATCACTTTTTCGATTTCATCGAACTCATTTATGAAAAAGGAACTGGGAGAGTTCTCTTTAAGTGTTTTTCAGACTCTCAAAATATGAAAAACTCCCGAGTTTTCTATGCTTGGACTCATTAAACAAACATCGAAAGACCCATAATGAGACCGAACCACTCCTTCCTAGGGTTCGTTAAATGTATTTCGAGGGACTCATCCAAAGGATGAGATTACATCGACAAGCATATGTTATCCTCCTCAAGCTTGTGTAAAAATAAAGAGGTACTCACCAGAAATGGTGGGGGAAATTTTGGGAAAGAGATGTGTTTTCGTATTCATATTAATGGCAGTAAGCGTCGCTCTTGAACATGACACCCCCTATTCGTCATTTGAATCCGGGTTGGGAAATCCATTTGTCTCTCGTCTGACTTGCTACAAGGTCATATCTTGGGTCATATTTGAGTAAGTGTTTCCAAGTCCTTTGTTGTGTCGTTCATATGTTCAAGAGAAGTTCAAACGAGCCCTCCATTGAGTTGGCCATCTGTAGTTGTCCATTCTTACTATGTTGGCCTTCCCTATGTCAGTTTCAACTCATATTCATACTTTGATTCACCCTCAAAATATGCTACTTATTTCATGTCATTGATGGGGGATACATCAAGGCCCTCCTCAGATGAGTCTTTTTCCATCGACTCCAACTCATTATTGTAACAACCCTAGTAGAATATATACTCAGGGATTATTAAGTAAAAGATTTATTAGGTAATTAATTTT
>ML810160.1:327897-356456 GCA_009831015.1 Picea engelmannii
GTTGGTGTATGGGCAAGAAGTAGTCGTGCCACTAGAATTCCTGGTACCCAGTCTACGTGTAGCAACAATCACTAATATGACAGAAACAGGCGCAGTAAAGAAAAGATTGAACTAGCTAATGGAGATGGAAGAGGAAAGGATTCTGGCAGGATTTCATCAAGAAGTACATAAAGAAAGAGAAAATTCTTGGCATGAAAGACATATCAAGAGGAAGAGTTTCAAGGAAGGAGACCTAGTCTTGCTCTATGACAGTAAAATTTTTCAACATCCTGGTAAGTTTAGAATACATTGGCTAGGGCCCTATGAAGTAAATATTGTCATAGATGGGGGATTTGTATAGCTAAAAGATCTGGAAGGAACAGAGATGAAAGGAATGATCAATGGGATTTGATTGAAACTGTACAGGGATAGTCGACCTCCTAGCACTTAAAAATTACAGCGCAGTAAGAAAGACATGTACATAGTGTACCATAGGATAAGTTAAGATAGAAAAATGAGAAAAACAAATAAAAAGGAGAAAAATAAGGAAGATGAAATAGAAAAATAGAAAAGAAAGAAAACACAAAAATTACTGGGGAACATGGCGTGCAGAAAAAGTGGGCTCAGAATGACAAACATAAAAAGGTTCGCGTGTAGTATTCCGTAACATGAATCAAAATACCGCGCACTAACAAAAAATCACATCAGAAATGCATGATGCACTTAAAAATTTTCAGTGCACCAGACAAAGGAAAAACAGTCAGAAAAGCGAAAAATGATGGTTACGACAAAAAGGCACCAACTGGCAACATTTATGAAAATTAAATGCAACGTACGCATAACTATTTATTGCATTAATCACAGCTAGGGAAGCTTCTCCAAGAAGTTTCATAACATTGATGACACCTTCTATATAAAGGGGAAACGCAGACATATTACAACTTATTGTGAAATCGAAACTTGCAACAATAGAGAGAACACATAGCCGAAGCGAATATATGAGTGCACAACACGAACCAATTGAATTCCATTCAGTGAAAAGTGAGAAATACCCATTATGGCACCACCAAATTATGGTGCGCTGAGCCAAACATCGAGGATAAATCGTAGCAGCATCAGAGTGCCTCATGAAACTACGAAGGCCGAACAAGAAACCACATAGAGAGAGGAATTCATCGATGTTGACATGATTCCCTCGCCACGAGTCAAACTAGCAAGCCCTACACTGGTGGAGGAAGAAACACAAGCCCCAACAACAACTGCCATGGAAATTAATTTGCACGATGGTGCGCAGGGCCACAAAATAGATGACGCAGACAACCTACATCAACCTACAAGGGCCTAAGAAGCCCAAAGAACAAATGGTTAAGCTAACGTGCACATAGAGGATGCGGTGCCAAGACCACATCCTCAAGCAGGGTTTGCACACCAGTAGGAAGGGCTAATTGAATACATGAATAGGCATCTCGACTCGGGCGCAGAGAACAGACAAGCGAAGGCTGGGACCTCTAGCGCATCAGTCAAAAGAAAGGGAAAAAAACCCATGGCGTGGTCCCTGTGCAAGTATCTCAACACATCCATCATATTACCGTGCATTCCAGAGGGAGTGCAGGCCATGCCAACACTTTTGGGTTGCGTGGAAAAGTTGAATTATTCAGACCACGATGTGGTCGACGCTAGAAAATTCCCAGAATTTGCGCAACAGGTATACATGGAAAACATAGGCACAAAACCCTTCGGTGATCCTATACTGCAACCAAAGGCATGGGAAACCGGCTTGGCCAACACAAGTATCCTCAAATTAGTATAAATTCCCCATTTTTGTAGGGGGAAGGAAGTAAAAAACTACGTCAAGTAGTTAATGGCGGTCCTCCATGGAGGCTTTTTATGGCTGGAGTAACCCGTCTCAATCGACGTTGAGTTGATTGCCTTCATCACAGGTCTATTTTCCATGGGCGAGAGTCCCGTACAGAACCTGGATGACAAAAAAAGGAGAAAGCACTTGCCGAGGAGATGAAGAAAACTTATGACATAGAGAGGGGATATCGCGGTATAATTATAAAAAGAATCAGTGACACAGCCAAAAAAATAGCCATAAATCTTATGGCCAACAAGATGCTTCGAAAGTGTCACAAGGAGGAAGTCCCTACAAGGGTTGTTGCAGCTGCAACATAGTGCACCAATGACACCATGCTTAGCTAGGCCCCTTATCTGTTAAACATGTTCCTTGATGACTTCAAAGACGCACAGGATTTGGGGACAAACTTTCATTATTCTAGACTATTGATCTTGATAACATTAGTCGGGTGGAGGGAGCCACCATATTCTTATTTTTGTGACAGGATGGGTCATTTTTGCACAACACGATATACCTCAATGGGGAGTACTTCGAACCTCAAAAGAAGAAGTGGAAATGCAAGTACCTTTGCACAATACTTTAGCGAAATTCATGAAAGCATAGAAAAAACGTGGAGGATCACTCCAGAAGTTGTCGTGCAATACCAAGGTATTGCAAATTTCAGAGCCACGCACCACACCATGTGGATATAGGAACGCAAGGATCCAACCAAGGAATGGATGAAAATCTATTACTGCGTCAATGGAGAAGATGTAGAAATGGCAATGCATGATTCACAAGATGACTGGAAGAGGATCCATAAATTAAGGTCATGGAAGCCAGATTAAGGGATGTGTAGGAAAGGGTATAGAAGGATCTTGAGAGGATAAACACTCTCCCACCCAATGAATGAACGATAACCATTTTGGCACAAAGGCAGTCATATGGTGAAATTGAAAATATTCGAGACTAGGAAAATATCATTTAGCAGCGATTAGGACCGTTGTAAGATGAAGCACTTCAGGTGATAGGAGAACTGGAAATTGCATAGGGAAAAGTGAAGCAAGAATTGCACAACACATAAGAGAAGATAATGACCTTGATTGCATAAGGTGTAGAGGAAGTTTTGGGAACATATGCAGAAGTAACAAAGGATGTTGTGACAATAAAGGACACCTCCAAAATTTCATAGAAGCATGGAGGAGCATGCAACAGGCTTGAGTGGCTTGGGATGAGCCACAGGTGAGTGTTGGGGGCTTGTTGGATAGGAATTTTGAATACATTTTTCATGAAAATCCTAAGTATGGAGGATATGCGCAGTAAAGAAGAAAGAAGACAAGGAAGGAGCAGAGTGCACAGTAGAGGCACATTCAAGAGTGTAGAGTGTAGTAAGAACATACTTAGTAGGAGAATAAAGAAAGAAGATAAAGCGGGCAAAAAAGTAAGGATAGAAGTTCGGCATGCCAAAAGCATAAAGAAGCACAAAAGCAGGAAGAACAACAGTTGGGAGTGCAAAAACAAAATGCAGACATAAAAGAAAGAAAAACAAGCCTAAACAGTGAGTCAACATGAGTTTTCATCAGTCATAATGAGTTGTAATTGGGTTTTTGGGATAATAAAAGTAGGGTTTTGAGCCTTAGAGTCCATGTATAAATATGTAATGGGTTGCGAAGATAGGGATTATGTAATATTCATGTTCTCTTCATAAGAAGAGTGAAAGAATAGAATGAGAGTAAAAGGGTCTATCTATGAAGGTTAGGGAGAAGTAAGAGAGAGAGGCTTGTATTGCAGAGTGGCTAGGCAAGATGGAGCGAGAGATAGCATGATATATCTATTGTAAGCGCAATGCGCAAGCCTGAGATGATTAAAGAAATAATAATAATAAAGAAGCCAGTCATTGTGGACATATCCCAAAGTTGGGTGAACCACATTAATCATTGTGTCTACTTGTATTTTATGTGATTGATCATGAATATTCTCTTTATGCATGTTAGACTAGAATTGTCTACTATATAATCATTGTGAAATAGTTATGAATGCTATAGTAAATGGTTTGTGTTTCAATATACAATATAATGGTACTATATAACTAGATTCACTAAGTAACCAAGTAAGAACAAATACAAGATAATGTGCATAGAACATATAAGTAAGAATGATTAAGATGATCACCTCCCATTTCCTCATTACTGCAGAAGCTCAGTTCTTGTAGCCCCAATAGATGCCTCGGGTGAGACTTCACTTGCATGCAGGTGATGTCGAAAGGGTCGGTGTCTGAAGGGTTTTGTTGGTTAATATAACTTGAACCTAGGGTATTACAACTACGCACCAACATAGACCCACACACACAAACACACATTGATATTGTCTACCTTCATGTATTGATGTAAAATTATTTGAATGTTATTTTGTTTTCATGATTTCACTTGAGAAATATGTTGGGAAATTTTTTATGATCTATGATATTTGGTGTATATACCACATAACTATTACAAAAATAAAAAAAAATGATTATTGGATGTCTACTTAGCACATAATATGTCTTCTTATTTGGTTATGAATTTCCATCTATAAATGATGATGAATGATATATGGAAATGACATACTGATATTTCACATATGATGCAATATAAACATCTAAAGTTCCAAGAATTTAATGAGATTTGTTCTCTGAGTAACATTCTATTCAATCTCATTATAGTTGTCTCCTCTCACAATTGACTTTCATCATCCCTTTAGAGAAGATAAAAAATGTTAAGCAAATCCAAGTCCTTTCCTTCTCCCATCCAGATACAATGATATGACTCAATTTTTACCCCATAGAGAAACCCTCAAGTTAGAAACCCTAGCATTAAAGTGTAGAGACAAGGTTGTTGATGTGAAAGTTTCCATATTTCCTTTTTGTTTCCCCAAGATCTCCTTGGTAGGGAAGGAGATCTATGTTACGAGGGATAAAGTCCATTCCCTTGGTATTCAAACTTTATCTTCGACATAAAATTTGATGAGTAGGATTCATAGGTTTTTAATTAATTTTACTCATCTGAAGACTCCATTGAAGGGAAGAAGTCCAAATTCCCTTAGATTTTTTAAATTATTTGTTTCTTGTTGGGTGTAGAATTATGGAATCAATATAATAATGGGATTGGACATGTGCTCCATTTACTTGTTCAAATATTCTGGAAGCTCCAGATAAAGGATACCATGAAGATGTCATGGCCCCATTGTTGGGTTCTCCTATTTTTTAGTAGAAGGGACTTATGTGGCTTGTCAATGGAGAAAAATGAGTAAAAAAGGGGGTCATTTAATGTCACTTAGTTAGGATATGTTATGATTTTAAAGTGACATTAGGGAAGTAAAGTAACTTTAGATTAATAAGTTACTTAACCATTATTAAAGTGACTTTTAATATTAAAGTGAAAATTGGAGGGAAAATAAGGGTTATATTTGATTTAGTCAAAAGGGAAAATTCTATAAGTTACATTTTATTTAGTCAAAAAGGGGAAAGTTCTAGAAGGCATGGAAAAAGGACAAAAGGAGGGGTAGAGCCTCACTTTGACATTATGATTTGATAGATCTCTTGTATGGTGTTCTTGGATCCATTGTTTTGTTAGGGTTTAGAAAAACCCTTCCATTGTTGTTCTTGTTTCGGTGGTGCAATATCCACTCAAGCTAGACAAGGAGGAGGATCCATCCAGGATATTCATTGGAGCTTCATCTTGTGTTTTGATTTTAGTTTTTGGTTGTAGTGATTTTCTTGGAGAGTTTGTGGCACTTGGAGGGTTTGATCCCATCTGTTGAGGAGGCCATGGTATGATTCCAAGTTTTTTGGCTTCTATTGTGTGTTTTCCATTAATGTATTGCAATTGCCATAGCATCCATTGGATCATACTATTCATATCTTTGTTCGTAATAAAATACCACCTATTTTCCCTTCTATTTCTCGTGTATTTGTCTTACGTGCAATATTTTTGACAAAATGTCTATTAGTAGAATACATGCAAACTATTTGTGAAAAATTGTCAACTATATTAGAGCATCAAGAACATTTATTGCATAGAAGGAAATAATATCCCATCCCATTATATTGGGGATATTACAGTGGTATCAGAGCAGGTGATATTTCCAGCTTGTGATTGCATCAAAACACTTTCCTTGGCCAAAGAAGGGAAACACATTTTGGTTTTTTTTGCATATTTTAAAAGGAAAAAAAAGGGTGATGCATTTCAGATTAAATTCTGAAACTTTTTGAGAAGAATTTGCCAAAAAAATTTGGATATTTGAATTCCTCTTGGAAAAATATCCAATTTCAAAAGAACAATTGGGTGAAATGGAGTCCAAGACGTGAAGTTATCAACATTTTAATTTCGACAAATTTTCAAGGTTTTTTCGAAAAAATTCGCTCAATTCATAGTGAAGAAAAATCAATGGGAAGGAAATCAAATTATGCACATACATGTGTAAGAAAGGATGGGAATACGTTTTGCAGTCAGGTGGTTAATCCATATGGAGGAATATTTTAAGACTTTGTTTAATATTTTAAGGACACTAGCAACAATTAAAAACATGCCTTACCACTACTAGGGGTATCTAGCATTGAGGGAGGAGATCCACACAGATTTTCCCTTTAAAAAAAATTTCACCCTCAAGTACAGATGTTGGCCCTTGAAGGTGGATGAGGATTCCTTTAAAGGCACATGGAAAAAATTAAAGGGAAAAGAGTATGAAGGACAAGTGGAGGAGCACGCATCTATCCATGTTGAGGATGTGTCCATAAAGGAAGACTAAACAACAACCCATGATACGTCATCAGAGCTAGCCAGTAAGGCTGATGACACTAGTGTTTTAGATGGGTGTACCTCTAATGAATCAATGCAAGAAGAGGATGCATGATATTATGATGAATTTTTCCAATTAGTCGATGTTGAGGATTCAACATATATCACTATGTATGAAGAGGGTAGTTCAAGTGTGATAACACCTATGCATGATGAGGATTCAATACCATATCTCATTTATGATGTTGATGTTGATGAGGACGTGATTGTACCTCAACATGGTGATGAAATTGAACAAAATCCCTTAGAATTGCAATATTTGGAGGACCAATCATTAGCCAGGGAGAAGCCTCTTGTGACAATCCTGCATGAGGAGCATTCATAGTTGTAGGTGTTTGATGAGAGGTTTGACATAGAGGATTTTGATCTTGCACCTGTTTCGCATTTCAAAGATTATGAGCCATTTCTTATGGCTCAAGGCTTAGCTACAAAGGAGGTAGTTGAGCAAATTCCTTGTGGACCAACCAAAAAGGAAGTATATGCACCAGTTGATTGGGGGATTGAGTATATGACAGTGGTGGATGCATCACTCTAGGATCTGATTTCAATTGATATTAGTGGAGGGATCGATGTAGTGGCCCATATGGGACACGTGTTGGAATATGATGATATAGTGGTGTGTAGTGGTATGCAAAAATGCATATCTATGTATCAATTGCGACAGTTAGATGAGGCATGGGGCATGATGGGGAGCATGTTCAGGCATGGAACATAGTACTCTCCAAATATTGATCTTCGGTCACATTGTTATCGAGACAGGGATAGGGAGTTGGCATGACATATGTATTATATGATATCGACGAGAGAAGTGTTAAGGATGAGATCCACAACACATTGGAGTGGCTCACGGGGGTTTCAGTTGATTGGAAGTCCCATCTTCTAGTAGAATATTCCAAATATTGGTTTTCTTGTGAGTTTATGGAGGGTCACATTCAGGATGATATGTACAAAGTGGTGGATGATCTCATCTGCTACCAAGGTAACATATACTTAGTCCTTGAGTCCTCACTTAGGGATAATATCATGAGAGTTATGCATGATTCACCTTTGACAGGACATCATAGGTACTTCCAGAATTATCGACAGATCAAAGAGAGGTTCTCATGGAAGGTCCTCGATGGAGATGTGTGGAGGCATATGAGGGAGTGCATGACTTGTTGATAGAATGATTTAGGGCATACCTATCCAACATTATTGTGGAATTCTACACTCATTTTAGGACAAAGGTTGGAAAGAGTGTCGAGAGATGGTGGTACAGGTATACCAGAGGCACATGGTAAGGACTACATTTTAGGGACTTCATTAGAGTATGGGGTGTTGCAGTTAGTAGAGTGGTTCTTTAGGGAGGTTTTTAGACTCCATGGGTTACATGGATGCATTTATAGTGATCGAGATAGAAAATTTCCCAGAGCAATTTGGCAGGAGATGAACATACAAATAGGCACAGAGTCAATTCCTAGTACTTGGTTTCCACCAGATGATGGCATACCAGGGACTTGGCTCATTTTGACTCTGATGATTACCAGTATGGAAAAGCATCAACTATAAGGTATTGGGAAGGGTGGACTTCCAATTTGGTGGTGGGATCCAGGAATTCATCTGAGTGATAGATTATTCAGATGACGATGAGAGACATAGTTGTGACAATGATTGGTCTTTTGTTTTTGGGACATCAGGAGAGGGGAGGTTGAGACTTTCTCTATATGGAAGGACACACTCAATAATGACTATGGAGTTATATACTTAGACTTCACTGAGACACCTTCACATGGGAGGATTCAGGATAATGGTTTTAGTCCCTTTAGGAAGTTCAGTTTGGTGTTCCAGGAGAGGATGATGCAGACTGTGCACATTGGTCCGATGGTGATTAGAGAGGTGCAAAGTCAACATGGTGGTACATTTATGAGATTAGTTTGGGACCTTGGGATTACATTGATTGACAGTTCAACTACTATTACAGATGTGAGCGCGTCGGTCTTGACCCTTTGGAGTTTACTTTTGTGAGGCTTAGGAGTGGTTGTGTGGAGGAGTGGTCTTTCAAGGAGTTGACCAAGTTTATGTAGCTTATGATATCTTGGCTTATCAGGGATAGGAAAATGGGTTATTATATTAGCACCTTGCACATCTTCAGGAAGACTCGTGAGAGGTTCACATGGAGAGGATTCATGAATGGTGTAGGGGAGTATATGATTTCTCAAAAAAACAAGTCAGGGCATACTTATTCCATGGGATGGATATAGTATTTGGATATTTCTAGCGAGAGTGGGAAAACATGTGGACAAATTTCACCATAGATTTACCAATGATACAACGGTTCGATAGTGTGTCTCCAGTGATTGACCAATTCACACACTTTCTAGAGGTATCTTCTGAGTATGGGAAAACGCAGATGACAAAGTCATCTACTGAGAGGATATCTAGAATCCATGGACATCCCAAAGTCATTGACAGTAGACTCAATTTTCCAACATTCGGTATCAGGTATGATAGTCAATTTATAGGTCATGACTTCACATGTATTCTTATGCCATCTACTATTCATGATAACAGGCTCATCCCTTACAGGTGTTTCAACATGGAGCTACAAGAGAGGGGAATCCAAAGTAGGCACGATGGTCGAACAACTATGATCAAAGTAGCGCAACATCAACATGATGGCCCCCTTCTAAGGATAGCTTGGGACCCTGGGATTTCAGTAAGAGACAATGTAGCAATTGACAAGGAGGAGAGAGCTAGTTTTTACTCTCATGAGATTGGTTCCCTAGCAAAGCAGTGCATTGATGGGTTGATCGAGTTATTGCAACACCGAGTGGTCATGATTGCTAGTGGTTTTCAAGAGGCTTCTTATGTCAGTACATTACCGGACCACGCCTTGAGTGAAGCATGCTTCACATATTACAAGGTGGTTTGGGATCCTAGTATCATTTTCAATTTCATTTTGGATCAGTCACTTGAGTGTCAGGTCATGATGGAATTGCTTGAGGAGTTTTTTTTTGAGTGTCCCATATTTTGTAGTAGAAGGGACTTCTGTGGCTTCTCAGTGGAGAAAAAGGAGTAAAAAATGGGGTCATTTAATGTCACTTAGTTAGGATTTGTTATTTTTTTGAAAGTGACATTAGAAAAGTAAAGTAACTTTAGATTAATAAGTTACTTAACCATTATTAAAGTAACTTTTCATCTTAAAGTGAAAATTTGAGGGAAAATAAGGGTTATATTTGATTTAGTCAAAAAGGGGAAATTCTAGAAGTTACATTTGATTTTGTCAAAAAAAGGAAAGTTCTAGAAGGCATGGAAAAGGGACAAAACGATGGGTAGAGCCTCATTTTGGCATTATGATTTGATTGATCTCTTGTATGGTGCTCTTGGAGCCATTGTTTTGTTAGGGTTTATAAAAACCATTCCATTGTTAGTCTTGTTTTAGTGGTGAAAAATTCACTCTAGCTAGACAAGGAGGAGGATCCATCTAGGATCTTCATTGGAGCGTCATCTTTTGTTTTGATTTCAGTTTTGAGTTGTAGTGATTTGCTTAGAGAGGTTGTGGCACTTGGAGGGTTTGATCTCATGTGTTGAGGAGGCCATGGCATGATTCTAGGTTTTTTGGCTTGTATTGCATGTTTTCCATTAATGTATTGTAGCTTCCATAGTAGCCATTGGATCGTTGTATTCAGATCTTCATTTATAATAAAATACCACCTATTGTACCTTTTTTTTCTATTGTATTTGTATTATATGCAATATGTTTGACAAAATTTCTATTAGTAGACTACATACAAAATGTTTGTGAAAAATTTTCAACCATATTAGAGCATCAAGAAAATTTATTGCATGGAAAGACATAATATCCCATCCCATTCTATTGGGGATATTACAAAAGATTTTCCTGACCTCATTGGTTTATTTTATGGAGTTAATAAGTCATCCGTGCCAGATGTCATATATTTCATTAGGGTCACAAATGAATCTCACGTTATATATGAAGATATTTGGATGTATACTTTTATATGTACTTTGGAAGATAAGGATAATATTTGGTTTGGTAATGATCTTGTAAGACCAATCAACTCATTTGCTAATTTTTTGAGGTTGTTCGTTGAATATTGGGATCCTAGTCTTGAAAATGAAGAGATTGAGATGTTTGTTAGATATACCATAGCATCCCTCCTAAAGGAAGAAGAGATACTCATTGCACCTACCATGGATGATGAAGTATGTGATGAACATGTTGAGGAACAACCACTTCATTAAGAGCAAGACCTCATTGAAAACCACATATATGAAACGAAAAATCAACTACTTTATGAATCCATCTAGGAAGATGAGTTGAAGGAAAATAAGAATGAAGTTCAAGAGGTGTGTTTTGATGATGAAAATGACCAAATTTTGTCTCCTCCTTATGAATAAAATAGCTTAGAAACTAGCACCCTTTCCCAAACCCTTGATAATTTGGAAAGGGAAGAGTTTGTAGAAGTATCCTTGGAGAAAGAGAAACTTTGTGGATCTATTGATTTGGATCAAAACTTAGAGGGTGAAAATTACCAATTTTTTTGTATCCTTATCCACATCAAGTTGAGGACCTGATGAATGATACCCCTTGTCAGAATATTGATCTTTTTTATCTATCATTTGATGATGTTGAAGGGGTAAAATGTGAAAAAGGACTAGTGGATTATCCCTCATTCTATGAAATAGATGAAAACCTTGATGACTCATTCTACATTGGAAGACATGATTGGGATGTAAGATGTTTTTACATTGAAAGGGATATAGTCTATGAAACTGATATAGTCTATTCATACATGATATAGAATTTGATGAAAAATCCATCATCCCAAGTCCTAAGGAACATGAAATGATTATCTCCCCTACATGAATGGGTTAAGTATGAAAGGGTTTTCCTATAAATGAATCATTCCTTACCATGTGCCTTGGAAAGCTTACCCTTGAACTACAAGTGTCCTTAATCATATTGATTATATTTGACTTGTTCCTTTTCCTTACCATTGACCTATCAATAACATCATCCTCCTTACATTCATTTGACTCATGATTATTTTCTTTCTTTACCTTTGACCAAGATAGATGTGTAAAGTCAAAATTTTCCTTACATATCCCAGCTAGAGCCACCTTCACAATATTTTGTCCTTAATTAGATTACGAGTAAATTCAATAGGTTGACCCACTCTTATGATTACATTATCCCTATCAACCTTTGGATGGATGAATTTTGTGCAGGTGTGAGTCCACCTTGGTATAGTATGGGCCTTGTACTTCATATCTATGACCTTACCTTGGTTCAAGACTTAAGAGTGACGAAAATACTACCTGATACCCACCTAACGCTTGACATGTCAGAACCCTAAATTCGAATACATCTATATACATAGCTAAATACCACATTTATTTGTTATATTTAATAATATAGATATATATGATTTAATATTTCATAACTTACAAAGGATATGTGGTGAGTAACTTACCTAGAAACTACATACCTGTAATCTAGTAACTTCAGAAGCATAGTGATACTTTTCTCTTTGATTTGACTAACCAAAACAGAAAGTGGGGGACGAATCTTCTCCCAATCAACCCCTCAGTCATCATGATTACGAGCCCATGAGCCCTCAATTCACTACTATGCCAACTCTTCTTAGCCTTGTCTTCAAATTTCCCAGGAAAAATGAGATCTCCTTTCTCCTTCTTATTTGTCTGTATATAGGATCCATCCATGATAAATAATCCAATCCCTAGGATCCATTATTGAATTCTTTATTATATTTTAGGGTTTCTCCATAAATTTTCATTACATATTTTACGATTTTTCTTTCAATACCCGAATATTCATAATAAATACTTATTATGACCCCTTTAGGATTATACTTATTTTTTATACTTATTTATTTATATATTTAATAATAATATGGGGCATGACACACTCCCCTCCTTCAAGGAACTACATCCTGAAGTAAACTTTGATTATGTTACTTATAGGTTTTTATTTAGCTCACCATATCCTCCACAACACCCTCTATTAGCTCTTGTATCTTCCACAACACCCTTTGTTGGACTAGTATAAATCCACCCAAGTGGCCGCAATAGGCATCAAAAGTCTAAAACACAACACTGGGGAAGCGTGACTACTCTCTAGTTGTCCTTCTCAACTTTTGTAACCAGGATTTAATCCTACCAGTCTATCCAGATCCCCAAGACTTGAGACCTCATCTGCCCAGTAGGAATCTAGATTGGTACTAACGTACACGATGCATCTCAAAAGGATGACCTCAACTCACTCCAAAAATACCAAGTACAACCCCATACATCAAATTCCAATCCCACAACACCACCAAAGAGAAACACTCTAACCATTCTTCGGGACTTTGGAATCACAACTCCAATACAAGGTATAAGAATTATTGGCATAAATAGTATATTGATATGTCCCCAATCCATAATGTTTTACTTGTAATATTCTCCTTAATGGCTATGGGCTCCCATGAGATCATAAAATAAATTGGTTTTCTCAGGCACTAGTGGATTTCTTGACAATCACCACCTCACAACATGTAACCAATGCATTAGTGATAATAATAATATCAACATATTAAAGAATAATCCACATGTCATCATAAAACATCTTATCATAAAATAATTCCAGGCAATTACATCATGTCATCACACCATGAGATACTATGATAAGAAATATAATCATATATGTATCAAGATATAACATTACATCAACATAATATATGGAAACATATGTTAACATAACATCATGATAATGATGATCATATCAATACATGTCACATGTAGGGTAAATAATGTCAAGAGAATGATTTATTAGCAAAATCAAATTTACTAACCTGCATAAATACATAGTGCATACTAGATTTTATCTCTAAAGAAAGAATTATCATCAAAACATCCATCTAAACCATGGATCTACAGGGTTAATTTTATCATCCTTGGCTAGAATACTGTGAGTTCTAGGTTCTCATCAAGATACCAATTGCTTTTCGACAATCATTTCCTCTTCTTTCAACAAGAAGGTTGTATAATCACGTTATCAATATGCTATTTTTTCATATCATTTTCTTTTTTTAATACACTATTAACCTTCGAGTGAGCCCCAATCAACTAAATCAACCACAATCAAGGGAAGTATTCTTACTAAACAATGAAATTCCACAAGCTATCAAGTCCAAATAAAAATTTTCGATAGAAAAATTTGTCAACGACCTGCTAAATTAAAAACTAATGCTCAAAATGCCTATAAATCCTCCTTTAATGATTTTCAATCTAGTGAGCATCTTCCCAAAGATTGCAAGGTCAAACATCAAGGCATGTGAAACATTAGCAATGTAAAATTTCAATTTATTTCATATTTCCTTGAGCATGATGTTGAGGCATAAAGTCACTTAATCATGTAAAGACTCTTCCTGGAGAGTTCCACCATTCACATGAAATTCAAAGCTTTTAATATTGCATACATAAGACAAAATGTCAAGAAAAAATGATAATGTTTTGCTCAATAACTATTGGCACATATGCAATCAATTCTCTAAACAATTTCAAGTAGCGAAGTGGAAACACAAAATTTATTCCTTCAAAAATTAAATCATTTATTGAAGCTCTGTTTTCCCTCTTCAAGATGTGACATTCTTAGAGAAAGACAATCTAGTAACCATGTGATATTAACTTTGTTGATGACTTTTGGAGGATGTCCTCTACCAAGCATTTGCTAAAATATATTTGAAACCATGCATTTTATTATCCAAAGGATTATAACACTCAAGTGTCCATCTTTAGATTGGTCTATTATTCATAATTTGAAAGGAAATAAAATATGGCAATGTCCATAAACCATTGATGAATTAAAATTTAACACTGAGATGAGCTTGACCAAGATTCAAAAAATCAGAACTATTGAAAATCATGAACTAAATATCATTTGAACCAAGTTCATGAAATTAGTTATGAGTGAAATGATTATTTATTTATCAAGTCCAAGAGTTTAGGTATAGAGAATGTTCTAGGATAAATTATTGCCATATCTTTATTTGAGAAATAGTATAAAAATAACCCATGAACAACTTGTATATTTAAACTTTAAAACCAAAGTGATATGCTCAAGAAAAGACCATAAATTTCCAACAAACAATAAAATAATTTTCTATGTTTGGATTAATTCGTTCGAGTTTTAAAAAAATGGAATGCTTGGGTAAGGTTATGCCCTCCATTATAAAATACCATCGACCATCAAAGAAAGTTTTTAAACTAGTGAGTAAGTTGTGTATCAATTGGAACGTCATGTAGATGCTAATGCATCGATCTAATACATCAAACATGAAAACTTTTAAACCGGTTCCAAGCCAAATCGGTTTACTTATAACCCTTGTAACTAGCGATACATTCTAGATTTGATGTTGTTCCACCATTCATAAGTATTAAACATTGGTTCTTTCACATATTCATTTAACTCTTAAATTTACATGTGCTCGAAGATTTTCGTCTCAAGCAAAGTTTTTAAAATGTCACGGGTGTTTTCCTAAAGCTTTCAAAAAGTCAAAGACTTATCTCCTGCTTTACATTAACTTGGCACATGTGCATGTGTAGTTGTTAAATAAACTCATAACTGGTAAGAGAACCTAAACTTTAAGTGAATCATTAACAAGAATGAAAAATGTTTCTCATTGCAAAGTATTTCACTTTTGATATGGAGTTGAAAAACCACTCTACTTGAAAACGTGGTAGATTCTTAGTATCAAGTATGCTTCAAATCCTAAGTGATGCCACTCACCACCAACATCCATATCATATGACAACAGTGTTGTAGATTTCCCTAATCTACAAGGATAATCGTGCATGCATAATACTTGTTGTCTCTTACATTGTTTCAACAACAAACTTGTAATTATACACTAAAAGGTGCAACAATTGTGATACATACCAAGGCCACTTAATTGCATTTTGAAATGTAAATCATTAAAACAAAATCTTGTAGCTATTCGAGTTGAATCTGCACGAAGATGTCCACTTGTGTTCCACCATTTCTCTACACTCTTTTAGTGATTTTGAACATTTGTAACTGATAAGATAGTAGGAGAATCGAGATAAAAAGGGAATGAAAAATAAGTTTGTGTTCCATGAGTATTTTATTGTCCAGGAACATGTATTGAATCAAAGATAACTTCAGTAGATCTATACTCGATCCATTTTCCATAAGAAAAAAAAAGGGTTTCCAATGGATATAGGTAAATTCACACCATCCACATTATTCATTAAAATAACAAGGCTTCCCTTACATATATCTATGATATTAAACATCCCAAGAAAAATAAAACTACCATAGATTCACATTCATATTCCACTTGACAATCTTCGTATTACATATATACCAATATTTCAGAAATTTCAAGTAGATCCAACAACTATTGTGGTAGATCTATTGGTTCTCAACATTTTTTTGGAAATAGATTCTACAGATGCCAATTTTCACATGCAACTCTATGTGACTAATTTTAGATCTAAAAATTGCTTCCTAATGATCTAACTATCACTAAACAACTTTACACTGAAATTATTGTCTAGAAAACATATGCAGCAAAAAAAACAAGATCAGAGATGAATCATCAATACCCAAGAGACACAATATTTTTGTTTTGTAACTTTATCTAATTCTCCAAATTTGAGGACCAAAACCAGTCCTCTCAAAGTCACCAAATCTAAGGACAGAACTAGTCCTCTCAAAATCACCAAATCTGAGGACAACCTTGTCCTCCAATATACGAACAAGAAAAAAAAACCTCAACAATATATGGAAATATCCCTTTCCCAAGAATATATTGTATATCACATGTACAACCTGTTGACATCACTTATCATCCTGTATGGATCTGTACCTACCCAGAAAACTAGATATGTGATTCACCAACTGGAAACCTATGAACATGCATGGTTTTCTCTCCTACAAACTGTGTATACCCTATACATGGTTCATCCTTATGCAACCCACGTATATACTCACTTCTTTCGTCTGCAAACCATGTATGAGTACAAAAAATGGTACAGTCACCTCTGTACACTTCACTCTCTACCACCTTATTTCTTCTATGTCGGATTCACTACCTTGCATGTTTTCCTAGCTAAGATCACCAATCCTCCTTGACACAAGTGAAGACTCACTTATTCCAACTCCATTCTTCCACAATGATGATCTAATGTCACAATGACATCTCTAATTTATATAGGAGTCCAATGAGTGAGTTTAGGACCCCTTCCTAAAATCAACAATTAATTATAATATTTTAATCCTCTTTGTGGGTGTGGCACCCCCACACAAACCCCATCAACTTTCCCATGAGGCCTTAGCCTCATTTCTAGGTCGATTTCACTAAAAGGAAAGTCAAAAGTGGTGACAAAAAAAAATTCCCACATGCATGACACCTTGGCCTCTAGTGGGAATACCTCCTGAAGATACAAAAATCAACAACAAATATCCTCTTATGGTAAATCGAATCCAAAATTGGCTCCAACTAATGTAATGACCTAAAAAGATAAAATTATATATATATATATATATATTGTCATAATATTTATATCTAAATTAATTAGGAAAGCCCATAGGCCTTTTAGGGTTGAAATCCTTCGCTCTAATACCATATGTCATAACCCTAAATTATAATTGATCCGGATTATTTTTGGCACGAAATGAGAGAGGAGATATAATAAATCAATGTACAGAGATATCTCAGATATTCAATAATATAACATAAATTTATCAGAGATGCAACCATAAACAAGATACAGTAATACACAATTTTCTATTAATGAGCGAAAATGTACAAAGACTGTAAAAATACAGAGTGAAAGACTCGCTGGAATGGTGGAAGCTTATCTCTGAGAAGAGATGTGATGGCTACTCGCATTCACAAGAATATGATTGTTATAATGAGGCTCCAAAGGAATTTTTAACATAATTAAAATCCAAAACCCTAACCCCAGAAGATGAAAATCCAAAAGGTTTGTGGGTCCCGATGGGGGTAGTTGATACGTCAACTTCCCAGGGGTGTAACTTTTGCATACGATATTCGTTTGGGGAACTCGATACACTGTTGGAAAGGTCTAACCAAGAAGAATGTTTTTTGACTAGCCCAAGTTACTACTTAATTAGTCACCTGGGCCCTGAATCCCCCAAAAAATGTCGTTTAGGGCCTCAAAATGACCCCAGAATTTTGGAACCCGAAAAAATGTCAAAAAACTGCCAAGGTGGAAAATTGTTTTTCAAGCCAATGGAATAGGTGGGTGGCCACCGATATCCACCTAGATCAATCTTCATTTATTAGAAAGAAATGGTCTCCATTGCCTTGATTTCTTGGGGGAGAGAGGGAAACATTTGTTGAATATGAATCTTGGTGAGCTTCTGGCCTTGCTGGAGATGTCCTGCTCGGTTTGTGGAAGGTTGTCATGAACCTATTGTTGGCGGGGTGACTCTATTCAACCAGTCAGTCTACCTGAGATAAATGTGTGCAGAAGGAATATTTTTTCTTTGCTACAACCTTGTCGACTTGCTTTTGTTGGATAGAACGTGCTTGGGGCAAGGCTGTAGTGGTTGCAGTGTCCTTATGTTCACCTTTTGAACAGACTGTGAAGAAGCTAAATTTTGTAGTATGAGATACTACCTTGCGGAACTGTTTAGGTGGAACAGTAGTTGGAACTACCTCTGGTATTTTGTAGAGATGAACCCCCAGAGACAATGACATTGCAGGGTCAAGACTCATAAATTGTTGGCCCAAGAGAACATTACATACATCCAATGGGGAAACATCAAATAATATCTCATCCTTGAAGGGTTGGATGCCATATGACAATCAAAATTTTTGGCTGACACGAAGGTCTCATCCCTGGCGAAGCCACCTATGTTGTATCACTGTGGGTGTGGTGTTGTCGATAATCCCAACTGTTTGATGACCTCTGCTGAGATGAGGTTCTTTTGGCTTCCGCTATCAACAATAAAATGCAGTTGGGTCCCCTTCACCCACATCTGTGAATGAAAAAGGTGCTCCCCCTCTTCAGGATCTGTTGGTTCATCTGGTTGAATTATTGTGGTCACGAAAATAATAGTGGGGTTTGCATCAATGATCTGTCTTCTACCGGTATTTTCTTAATCAGATTCTGAATCAGGGTTAGGCTCCTTGTCTTTGATCTCAACCATTAACGATTTTTTTGAGCGACATTCATCAGTGTCGTGTGAGGGGATTTTGTGCAAATCACACCATTTTTCGATGTCCTTCTTTGTGTTTATGTGACCCTTCTTTTCCTATGGCTTGGAATGGTTTTCAGGAATCTATTTGTTAGGGTCATCTTTCTCATACTTTGGTTGTTGCATATTTGCAGACCTGAACTCTCGTTTGTTCTTGTGCTTAAATTTCTTCTTGATTTTAATAGCATATTGATAGGCAACACCGAGTGATGAGATGTCCAGGAAATCCTTTTCAATTTGGATGTATCTCTGTAGAGCCCCCCGGTATTTCATAACCAAATGTCATTCAGAGTCTTTGATACCCAACTTGGTGCGCAAGGTATGGAAGGTATTGGTGAACTCCATAACTTCTTGGCCCCTCTCTTTCTGCAATGTGGTCCATCTCATGTACTGGTCCTCATAGTTTCCAACAGGGTAATATTGTTCCTTTATCGCATCCATAAAAAAATCCCAAGTGGGCTCGAACCCATATATTCTAGACTCCTCTGTGGAACTTTTCTCCCAATAATTTTCCCACCAATGTTTGACATGGGGGAGAGCCTTAAGTAGTGCGAAGATGATCTTTTCTCTGTCGAAAAAATTGTGAACATAGAAATAACCTTCTAACAGATTTAACCATTTATCTAGGGCATTCACATCTATCTGACCTTCAAATATAGGAATATCAAAATTGACTTGTACCTTGAAAGGTGAGGTGCCTCCAAAGTGGTCGCTTGATGAAGATGATCCTGATGCTATCGATAGGCATTGAAGGACGTGGGAAAAATTCTCCATCATTTCATCCCTCTGTCACGTGAGAGCTTGCTCAAGCAACAAATTTATAGCATCGTCTGCTTTGTCGTTTTTATTTTCTTTCACCATTGAGTGTTTCTTATGTGTGTGAGAGAGATTTTCCTCAAGAGAGACAAGATCAAGACCCAACTTTCTATACTCAAACCTCGTCAGGGACATGCATTGAAAAACGATCAAGAGCAGCATTCTCTGATACCACTGATCCAGATTATTTTTGGCACGAAATGAGAGCAAGGATATAATAAATCAATGTACATAGATATCTCGGTTATCCAATAATATAACGTAAATGTATCAGAGATGCAACCATAAACACAAAGATGCAATAATAAACAATTTTCTATTAATGAGAGAAAATGTACAAAGACTGTAAAAATACAGTGAAAGACTCGCTGGAATGGTGGCAGCTTATCTCTGAGAAGAAATGTGATGACTACTCACATTTGCAAGAATATTATTGTTACAATGAGGCTCCAAAGGCATTTTTAACACAAGTAAAATCCAAAACCCTAACCCTGGAAGATGAAAATCCAAAAGGTTTGCGGGACCCGATGGGGGTAGTTGATATGTCAACTTCACGGGGGCATAACTTTTGCATATGATCTTCATTTGGGGCGCTCGATACACTATTGGAAAGGTATACCCGAGAAGAACGATTTTCAACTGGCTCAAGTAAGTGTCTTTGTTAGTCACATGTGCCCCAAATCCCCAAAAAGCATCGTTTAGGGACTCAAAACGGCCCCGAAAGTTTGGAACCCGAAAAACTATCGAAAAAATACCAAGGTGAAAAACTTTTTTTCGAGCCAGTGGAAGAGGTGGGTGGCCACCGATATCCACCTAGATCAATAATACATATAGATACACAAGTAAATACCACATTTATTTGCTAGATCTGATAATATAGAGATACATGATTCAATATATCATAACTTACAAAAGATATGTGGTGAGTAACTTGCCTGGAAACCACATACTTGTAATATGGTGAATTCAAAAGCACAGTGATACTTTTTTATGTGATTTGACCAACCGCAACAAAAAGTGGGGGACAAATCTCCTCCCAACCAAGCCTTCCGTTATCATGACTGAGAGCCCCCGAGCCTTGAATCCACTACTATGTCAATTTTTCTTAGCCTTATCCTCATATTTCCCAAGCAAAATGAGATGTCCTTTCTACTTATTTTTTGTCCTTATATAGGATCCATCCATGATTCAATATTTCATAACTTACAAAAGATATGTGGTGAGTAACTTACCTGGAAATCATGTACCAATAATCTAGTGAATTCAGAAGCATAGTGATACTTTATTCTGTGATTTCACAAATCGCAACAGAAAGTGGGGGACAACTCTCCTCCCAACCAAGCCCTTAGTGATCATGACTGAGAGCCCCTGATCCTTCAATCCACTACTATGCTAGATCTTCTTAACCTTGTCCTCATATTTCCCAAGAAAAATGAGATGTGCTTTCTACTTCTTCTTTGTCCTTATATAGGATCCATCCATGGTAAAGAATATGATCCCTAGGATCTATTATTGAATTCTTTATTATATTTTAGGGTTTCTCCATAAATTATCATTACTTATTTTCCCATTTTTTTCTTTTATTACTTGAATATCCATAATAAACACTTATTATGACCCCTTTAGGATTATAATTGTTTATTATTATTCTTTATTTATTTATTTAATAATAATATGGGGCATGAAATGACATATCCTTGTTTTGGTTGATAACCAAACACAAGGGGAAGATTCAAGCTATTGATGAGCTCCTCAAGTGGTTGCATTGGATTTTTGACTTAACCTAATAGCCACGTATTTTAGTTAGCCAGTAGGGTAGGAAAGAATAATCTCCATAAGTAGTAGCTTAGAGTGCATATTATGACAATTTTTCTCATAGACTGCATTGGATTACACATATGCACATAATTATGAAAACAAAATCATGTTCATATGCAATTCTTAGAAATTATTTTCTCGTGTTCACATGTAAATAATCATTAGTAAAATATCCTCATCGTATATATTTTAAGATAAATATCTCACAAAAAATCTTGGATCAAGTGGTATTAGAGTAGGTCTGACTAGTTTTGCAGATTGTGAATAATCATAGGAAAAGCAAAGAAACAAACATGGTGTCACGTCCCCAACCATCATACCCCTACCAAGAAACGCAACCTAAAGACTGTATATATATATATTTTTTCTCTAATACCATTTGGTGACAACCCCAACCTTAATCTATTGGGATATGCCACACATAGAAATGGCAATTATCATCTACATATATATAAACATATACAGACAACATATTTTGTTCATACATAGATTAATGCGGAAGTGACAATAACACATACACATTAACAATTGATTTGCATTCTACTATCACACAACATAATACAAAAATAACAATAAAATCATACATACAGTAATCACAGGCAGAACCCATAAATATACGACATATATAGACAATACTCATCAATATAGCATGTATAAATAAACAATATGTAAATGAACAGAGAAATGGGTACTTATCTTTTACTTGAAGTACACCAACCACATGTAGACCTTCCACGAACCTCCCATCCATAGACCACACTGCTCATCACTCTCAGCAATGGTTCACCCCCGATTTGGGACTAAACTCCACTGGGAAAGGGATTCCTAGGCTTGGCAAGGACAACAGGAAAGTCGTAGATATCAACAGGAATGATTTTCTCCCAGGATCCACTTACGCTCACAACCCACAAACCCTAATTCCCCACATGCCTGTCCTACCCCGAGAGTGTACACCTTCACTATCACAAGTCTGTCGACTGTCCACCCCCCTTCCATGGCTTCAACAATAGGCTGGGCTGGAAGTCTCAGAGTATTGTAGCTACTATGGGACTTCCTCTAGGAGAAATCACTTCCTCGACACACTCTCACCTAGAGAGAGTTTCTCACATGCCTGACAACCTACTTCTTAAATCCAAATCCTTAGCAAATACAACAACAACATTCGGCTAACACACAGGTGATGGAAACAACCGAAAATGGGTAAGGAAATAGAATATGGCAGCAAGCCATGCTCAACCAAGGAACTACGTTGGCAGAAAAAACCAACCTTTAAGACACAACACTGGTTCATAAAAATACAGGTGCACATGGATTCACAGGAAATACACAGGATAACTCAAGTATGACTACAGGTTCCCAAGGTGTGTGCTTATTCAGAGGCCGATAATGGAGGTCATGCTCAGTGCGTGAGTTTGTGCATGCATCAATGGGGAGTATGGTCAACTTCCAGGTGGCGACCATCGCGAGAATGGTGAGAGAGGTGAGGGTGGTGAGAGTGGTGAGAGAAACCCCCAACGAGCTAACTTCCCCACCTAAAAATTGCATGTGCCTAGGTTGACACATGTCTTCCTGAAGCTGCATGAGTTCCACTTAACATTCATTCCCTTTCCCCAGGAACTTAGGACAATATAGGTTATGCCAAACCTTAGCCTATAGGAAATAATAATATAATATTATTCCTTTAGAGGTAATCCCTATAGCTTAGCCCCTATTCCTAGACACTTAGCCCCCCTCCCTTACCCAACCTAGTGGAAGTTCAATCCCCCATAACTCTTTCTTTGTGGTCGACCTACACGTAGTGATGTTGTTTATTAATAATCTACATTATTACATATACAAAATCAGGCCCACTAGCCTTAGCCTTTAGACTCTCCGGCCTTATACACGCATAAGCCTACCAACTTATAATAACTCGGCTCACCAGCCTATCAAACATGTTTACAATTCATAATTACAACTGGGGTTCTACCTGGGGATATTACAATCCCCTCCCCTTATTTTTTCATTGTCCTCAATGCAACTTGTTTATACATATACAATTCAAAATTATTCAAAAAGATCCAAGCTTTATCTATTGGAAGCATGTTATCCACCTGGTGCTCTACTTTCAAACACCAATTCTGGTGTTCATACTGCAGCTGAAATTCAATTGCTCTATTCCATAAAGATTCTTCAGGAAAGCATTCATCTCATTGTTCCTTGTTACATGCTTCAATTAAACCGCATTGAAAGCATCGACTGGATGTAGATCCACGATGTTCCACCCAAATTTAGACCTTACTGTTGATAAACTCTTGGTAGGGTTATGACTCCACAGACATAAACACTCTGGTCATACACCTATTCATTCAGAAGCAACATTAAAACACACACACACACATATATACAGAAAATTATAATAACATTATAACCTATATACAAGATACGCAACATAAAATGAATACATAATTGATACTTATCTTTTGATTGAGAAGACCTTCCACCCCTGAGCAGGGCTATGAATCCATCGGGAAATGGCTTGCCAAGATAGCCACGGTCCACAATCCATATTAACATGGTCTAGGCCAAGGTACCAAACCTTAACAACACTCCAACCAATGGTCTCTCATTCCCCACATGTCTGTCCCACCCCAAGAGTGTACACATTCACTGTCACATATTTCATCGGCTACTACACATCCCTTTCCTAGGGCTTCAGAAATAAGCCAGATCAGGAAGTCTCAGAGCACCGTGGCTCCAGGAGTTCCAACTGCCCTCATAGGTCTCCAATCAACATCTTCCCCGAGCTACTCTTTTTAGTCAACATTCCAACTTTAATCAACATCATCTCATCTGCATCACCCACATGCAGTTATCATGAGAGAACATAAAATAATTCATTTAGGAACTCAAACTTAGTTCAAAAGGGAATTCAAATTTTCCCCAAAACATGAAATTCTATTTCATAATTCTTCTTGG
Source organism: Picea engelmannii (assembly GCA_009831015.1). Lineage (NCBI taxonomy): Eukaryota > Viridiplantae > Streptophyta > Pinopsida > Pinales > Pinaceae > Picea > Picea engelmannii. The sequence goes on from ML810160.1 coordinate 352,397, forward strand.
ATGTTTTCATATTAGGAATGCTTCATCATACATATAGCCAATAAATTGTCATCATTTCCTATACATAATAATGCAATTGCAATATGTACAAAACCATATGCAGGGGTCTTAGAAATGTGTGCACCTAGAAATTCAATCATAATCACCAAAAAAATTAATAAAATAGAATGACTCATCATTCTATGCATATGCATGTTCATAATTAATATCTGTAAGTTCATTACTTCATTTTATGAACAAGAAATTTTATGTAGTTTGTATTCATGTGACTACTTTACTTGCAACTTTCCTATTGCAATGTCTAACAACTCCTAAAATGTCCTCAACTTCATGAGTTAACAACATTTCAACTGTTAGTAACAATTATTTTCATGCAATAATATATATGAATGTACTTACAAAACACATTCAACAATTGCATTTAGTATACAATTCTATCACTTACTATGCATGAGTGCAATTCTCAATGCATACTTATTCAGTGCACCTTGCATTGAATTATTTATCTCAGTCATGTATCTCACCATCCATAAGTTGGAATTATGGCCAATGTGTTGACACATTCTCCACACACTGCCTATTGTCTTCCCAATTAATTGGATGCCTTCCTTTTCGACCCGAACATTACACCAAGAATATAATTATGTGGTGTTCATTAGTGTTAGCAAAAAGGTTGCAATCCAAGTTTTATTTAAAGGTAGGAAGATTTTAGTACCTGTGTGGCTCATAACCTTTCCATATCCATACCTTGCCACATCCAACCATGTATTGGTCTCATACATGACTAGCTTATTGGCATTCATTCCTATAACAAGTTCTTATCTTTTATTTCTTTGGTTATTACCCCATAACCAAATTAACATGACATTCTACTATGTCAGTGTGTGCATTCAAAAGCTAAAAAATCTTTGAATTAATACAAGCCTCCATCCTTTACCATATCCAGTGGTAAGCATTCAAATAATATAATCATGTGATTTTATAAAATAACTCTGGCCGAGGAAATTCTTACTTTGATGACTTCCATTAATAAAAACTCATAGTTGCATGACTTCCATTAATAAAAACTCATAGCTGCATGACTTCCGTTAATAAATTTGATGCTACCTGTATGGTTGATGTAAGTAGAATCTTTCATGCTTCTTTTATCAAACTTATAACCAACCTTCAACTTTATGCTGCTTCCTTCCATATGTAGCAACATCATCAACAACACTTGTAACATGAAATAATTATTTTTTTGCTTGAGGTTGTTCAACCAACCCTAATTCAATTGTTGTTGCCACAATTTTAGTAAATTCTTTCTCCCTGTATCATATTTCTTGTTCTTCTCAGAGTTTTCACTTCATCCTAGATTCTGAAATCTTTTTGTGCTCTCATTGTAATCATTGTACATGATTAGTTCTGACCTGAGCATTTTCTATCCAAATCACTCTTGTCTGCTTTTTCATTTATAGTCACAAACTAAGTTGATATTAACCTTCAACTTTCATTAATTTCCTCAATCCAACTATCCCAACTCATACTTGGATGAATTAAAATTCCAAACCAAGCTATTTTATAGACTCTGGATTCTTCAACATCCAGTTACTCTTCAGGAATGAACTTCTTTAGCCCTTTCCTGATGGAATACTTTAGTTCTTGAGGTTTTCTTGTACTCTCCTCTTCTCTTTCCAACTAGCTTCAAACTTGACTTCATATCCAATATCTACCATATTGTAAGGATGCACATATGCATCCTTTGCTAGCTGCATAGAATTAACTGAAAGTCATTATTTTACCTTACCATCATAGATTCAAGTGATACCTCCAACCTATTGGGTTGTCACTCATGGATTTTTTACAAGCATAAATGACACACCGTCAACTAGAAGGTTAGATCTGGATCGAGGTTGTCTAATTAACCCAAGCCGTTTGGTATGATCTGACCCGACAGGTTTAATGGCTCTGTTAGCCAACTAAAGTCCTAAAAACAGTAAAATAAATAAACTAATCTAAATCTATGATTCTAACAAATGATATATTACTTACTAATGTTTATTAAAAAGAAACTTGAATATACAAATGATTATAAACAATATATATACAGTTTACAAGGTTTACTTGAAATCTTGTGAAAATGAATGTTCATAATAATGTTTCAAAATAAGATAAAGTAAGAACATAAATCTTTTTGTTTTTTTTAATGTTTAAAGATTTTAAACTAATAAATAATAAGCAAATACAATTGAAACAATGACACAGAAATAGTCAAAGCTAATTAATGCAATCATCGTCTCATTCATATATAAACAAATCTAAATAAAAGAAAGCAATGCACCTACTAACCTCTCATTGATCAGCAGTACTAAGCTAAATTCATCTCTTTGTATTTGTATGAGCTCATCTTAACATATGTAAAGTGTAAACCTATGACAAAAGCAAGCATAATATTTCCTGAAGAAATTCAAGGAAGTGTTTCATATTCTGGAGCGAGTTTATAATGACAAAAAGACAAATAATTATATATCTTGTGACCTTGAAATGTCCAATAACTGAAAATGAAAGAAATTCCAATTCTTAGGAATGGTTTACCATCTATATAGCATGATATGTAAACTCAAAATACTTGAATAGATGACCAATCACAGATATAAACTAAACCAAAAGATAATGAACAACATAAAACACTACTACATATGGGCGGATTATTCCATGAAAATTTTCCACGCTTCCACTAGTTTCATCTTTTTTTTTTTAAAACAAGGCGGGATTTTCATCGATATTGCCACGCAAGTTCGTCGCAATACCCACGAAAATATTTTTTTAATCTAGTCAGGATTTTCGTCGCAATAGTGACGAACTTTCGTGGCAATATCGACAAAGATTTTTCCTATCTCATTGGTCGGTGTTAACGGCTAGTTGACTATTTGATCTATATATACGTGACTTTAAGAGACTTTGCGACACAATTGCTATAGTTGTGACACTGTTCTTGGCTTTTGTTTGAGCTGTTTATTTTTAGCGTCACCCACCGATTGAGAAAATCTAATTCTCAATCTACATAGCTTGGATTTTGAACTTGCAAGGTTAGTATGTTATTTTTTATTGATTTACTCATTTAACTTGTAAATTTTTGTTCAAATGTCCAAATTTCATTTAGCTTGTTTTTTCCTCGATAATATATTTTAATATGTGTAGTACCATATTTTATGTCTTTTGTTTTTGGATCTAGTTAGTATATTCTATGGAAAAGGGTATGTGGATTCCATAATATTCTAGGTTTATGGAACCCACATACCCTTTTCCCTTCAATTGTAGCTATAATCTCTCTCTCTTTTCATTGATAAAGATATGGAATTGCTCTTGAAACTCAACCCTAATCGGTAAAATGATAGTAATTGATTGTCATTTTCTTCTCTCTTTTATTTTTAAGACCTAACAAAAAAACACCAACAAAGCTTGATTGAAGCTTTGATACCACTTGTTACATCCCTAGTACCCAAAAGGGATCACACTTGCATAAATTGAAAATAATATAACARTGACAATAATGGTTGGGATACTTGCACACCTAATGGTTGGCTAGCACTTACTAATTCAATTAAATGAAGGAAGAAATCTCCATGAATAAAATATTGAAGTTGATTGTTATATTGATAAATGATAAGTTATGGTATATATAAGATAGGTAAGAAACTCATGTTTATAACAACAAGGGTAATAGCTGCAATATATTGTAACATTTCCCTCTTCCGCATAAATTCTTTGCTATCCTCAACATTTCCCTCTTTCACATATATATTAAGAGAAATATTAATAACATATTGTAATAAATAATGGGTAGGTTGGCATTAGTGACAAGATAGTTTATTGATATATATTACATATAATTATTAATGTCTGAGAGATCATCCATTATTTAAGCATGCAAAACAAAACCCAAGACTAAATATTGTGGTTGTCGTAATCGGGTTTGTACATTTTGAAAAACAAAGTACGATAATTTCCATTATTTAAGCATGCAAAACAAAACTCGAGGCTAAATGTTGTGGTTGACGTGATCGGGTGTGTACATCTG
>ML810160.1:421611-432863 GCA_009831015.1 Picea engelmannii
CCTTAGAAATTTGAATATTTTTACAAAAATATCACCAAACATTTATAGTTGGCATATGAAGGATTAGTAAGATTCGCCAAGGTTTCTATATTTTAAAATAAATTTCCATCCTTAAAATCATCCCTGGTACCAAGTATCTGGACCTTGGGATCTAGAGCCATGTGTCCCCTGTGATTAACAGTCGAGATATACTCTGGCCTTCAGGTCTTCGAAAGTCCTTGACCTCGACTTCTTATACCTTAAATCCTCTGGAGTGCCAAGTCTTTGGAATACGAGATCTACTGTCACGTGCCCCTCCTCAATCAACGGTGAGGATTTACTCTGCTTTTTGGAGTTTCGGGAATCTTCAAAATTTAACAATTATTGACCAAGTTCAGCTTCTTTATGCAATCCATCAGTGGCCCCACCAACCATACTCGAGGGAAGTGCCACATGGTGGAATACTATAAGCAGAGATGTGGCCCAATCAGGCAGGTGACATGTGTCACGCTCTAACTGGAATAATTATTCTTCGAAGGGTACATAACTCACTAACATGTGACACACATCTTGTGTGTCCATGTCATCTCAAGTGACATCAACAAGTCACATCATTTCAAGACTTCGGGAGTTCCGGGACTTCAGAAGATTTTACACTTTCACACCTCAAATCTTCCAAATGCCGAACTCTTGAGCTTCTTAACCTTTTGGGGACCACATAGTACAATTGTCAACAATTAAGGTGGTGACATGTGGCAGACCTAGGTAGTTCCGCGTCACCCTAGGTGACATCGTCTTTCCATTTAATACTCGGTGCTTCAAGACTTCGGGGATTTCCTGCCTTCGACATTTTCTTGAAGTTGTCAAACTATCAAACTAGTCCATGTCACCCCTGGTGACATTACTTCGGTGCTCTAGGACTTCAAGGATTTCCTACCTTTCACGCAACCACAAACCATTCTTCTAGAGTGTCGAAAATTTGAACCTTCTTAATATTTGGACATGCATCCCTTGGAATAGACAGTCCGAATTGGTTCCGGATTTTGGGACTTCAGCAATTTTCTCTGCTTATAGCTTTAAAACGCTCGGAGGGGTGAATTCTGAATGACTTCAGTGCCTAAAATCCATGCATCTTCTCTCGATATGACGATTGTGGGCAATCTGTCTCCCTCCAAATAGATCCAACGACCCAATTTAACTCTGCGGCCCAATACCATGTTTGTCATGGATTATCAAACTGTTATACTCCTAAGCTTCTGAACACAGTCCAAGTGTTCTCTTAGTGCCCTTCTGGCACTCTTTAAATCAAAACTCTATGGAATTTTTACTCCAAATTTATCATTCTTGGCCCATCCAGGCTCAATGTTGAAACCATGGCTCTGATACCATTTTGTCACATCCCCGACCATCATACCCCTGTTGGGAAATGAAACTTAATGACTGTATATTTTTTTTTCTTCTCTGATACCATTTGGTGATAGCCCCATCCTTAATCTATTGGGCTATGCCACACAAATATACTTGCGGAAACATCATACACATCCATATAAACATAGAAATGACAATTATCATCTATATATATATATATATATATATATATATATATATAAACATATGCAGACAACATGTTCTATTCATACATAGATTAATGCAGAAGCGATAATAACACATACACATTAGCAGTTGATTTACATTCTTTTATCACACAACATAATACAGAAACAACAGTAAAAGAATACATGCAGTAATCACATGCAAAACCCATAAATATATGAAATATATAGGCAATACACATCAATATAGCATATATAAATACATAACATGTAAATGAACAGGGAAATGGGTACTTATATTTTACTTGAATTACACCAACCGTGTGCAGACCTTCCACGAACCTCCCAGCCATAGACCACGCTACTCATCACTCTCAGCAGTGGGTCACCCCCGACCTGGGACTAAACTCCATCGGGCAAGGGATTCCTAGGCTTGGAAAGGACAACAGGAAAGTCACACAAATCAATAGGAAATGATTTCTCTCAGGAGACACTTATGCCCACAACCCACAAACCCTCATTCCCCACACGCATGTCCCACCCTAGGAGTGTACACCTTCACTATCACAAGTTTGTCGGTTGTCCACCTCCCTTCTAGGGATTCAACAACATGTTGGACCAAAAGTCTCAGAGTATTGTAGCAACTACGGGAGTCCCTCTAAGAGAACTCACTTCCTCAACACACTCTCTCACCTAGAGAGAGCTGCTCACAGTCCTGAAAACCTGCTTTTTAAATCCAACTCCTTATAAAATGCAACAACAACATTCGGCTAACGCAAAGGTGATGACAACAATCAAAAATGGGTAAGGACATAGAATATGGCAGCAATTCATGCTCAACCAAGGAACTATGTTGGCAGCAACAACCAACCATTAAGACACATCACGGTCTCAGGAAAATACAGGTATGTCGGGATTCACAGGAAATACGCAGGATAACTCAAGTATGATTGTAGGTTCCCAAGGTGTGTGATTGTTCAGAGGTCGATAATGGAGGTCATGCTCAATGTGTGAGTGTGTGCGCGCATCAGTGGGGAGTATGGCCACCTTTCAGAGTGGAGACCATCGCGAGAATGGTGAGAGAGGTGAGAGTGGTGAGAGGAACCCCCTACGATTTGGCTTCCCCACCTAAAAACTGCATGCGCCCAACTTGGCACATGTCTTCCTGAAGCTGCATGAGTTCCACTTAACACTTGTTCCCATTCCCCGGGAAATTAGGACAACATAGGTTATGTCAAACCTTAGCCTCTAGGAAATAATAATATAATAGTATTCCTTTAGAGGTAATCCCTCTAGCTTAGCCCCTATTCCTAGACACTTACCCTCCCTCCCTTACCCATCCTAGTGGAAGTTCAGTCCCCCATAACTCTTTCTTCGTGGTCAGTCTACACACAACAATGTTGTTTATTAATAATCTACATAATTACATATACAAAATTAGGCCCACTTGCCTTAGCCTCTAGGCTCTCCGGCCTAATACACACATAATCCTACCAGCCTATAATAACTCGACTCACCAGCCTATCAAACATGTTTACAATTCATAATTACAACTGGGGTTCTACCTGGGGATATTACACATGGCTTCGTGAGCTTGAATAAATCAACCAGACAATTCAAGAAGAGAACTTTGAATTGAGGAGGTTGCTACAAGAATCAGAAGAAGAAAAGAACAATCTACGACTATAGCTACAAGAAGTGGAGGAGAAATTTGGAGACTGCTCCATGAAAGAGGTAGAAAAAATTCCATCCAAGACAAGACCAACTTGCGACCATGACAGGTATATTAGTTATGGTTATTGTCATGAAAATGTTGATGGTTGCACATATTTTTAGATAATAGAGGATGCTCTCTAGAAACCATATAACTGATGTGGTTTCCTAGAAGCCTCATCTACACCTTCATCCAACCAGGAGGAGCAGTTGGTCAAACTTCAAGAAGATGACCAAGTGTCACAAACAAGAATGGAGGTAAATGATTCTCCATGTTCAATTCCTTCCCTTATTAATGAGATGCTTCTTTTGTAGTTTTTTAATGGAACACCAAGGGCATTGGATTGAAATTGATGAGGAATATGGGGTATAAAGGAGGAGGTATTGTTATTAATGGCCAAGGCGTCATTCAACCACTAGAGGTTGTGGGAAGGCCTCAGTATGTAGGATTGGGGTATGGTGAAGGAGAATTCTCAAAAGAGGAAAAAGCATAGGATTATTTAAGAAAAGAGTTGAAATCATCATCAACACCATCTAAGAAAAATGATGGCACATCACTCTTTGAAAGTAATAGATCTAGAAAGAGATCCTAAAGGAAATCAAAGTCTCCTCTAAAAGCTTGGGACATCAAGAATATTGCAAAGTGATGGAATAGAAAATCTCCTTATAGTGAAGGTGAGACGGACATGAAGTCACGCAACTATTGCACTCAGTACAAAATGAGTGGCCATTGAATCAGAAAATGTTGGAAGCTTCACCCCATGCTTCGTCACACACTAAATAATAATCCTGTGCAAGAACCTATGCAAAAGGAGGCTACAAAAGAGATGGTGGAACATGTGATCATTGTTCCTGAACCGATCCCTGAAGAAGCAAAGTTGTAGGAAGAAGGTCCTTTAAATTGGTTTGGGAAAGCTCCAAGGGAAAAATAATTCAGTTTGATACCTTCAAGAACAATGTCATCCTCACCAACACTGTGAGAATGCACACAAGTTTATGGCCACCGCATCTCCATCCTTGAAATACAATGGTTATGCAAGCATTCAATTCATGTATGTTTGATATTTATGCAGTCGATCTGTAGATTTTCATCAGGAATCATACAGATCCTTTAAATGACTACATCATGGGAGGCATTCTCAACTACACCCTACCTATATGGGCGTAACCCCTCTGGATCCCATGGAGAAGTGATGAGAATCCATGCCAGTTCATTGTTCTTTTTTAAATTGTTTCCAAGCTAGTTCTAAGACAATTGTTGGGGAAGAATCAAGGAAGTGATTATCATGGAGGAGCCACAATGTATTGTTGGTAGACTTCAAAGAGCCATGATCTGCAACAATGAAGTGTTTGTAATGGTCCTAGGTTTTATGCCAACTACGAGAAGACCACAACACCTTTTTGGAGAAGCATCCCATATGCATAATTAGATCATGACCTGAGAACTTGTACAAATTTCAATAGCAGTAGTGTTTTTCTATCCCTTGGATCAAAACCTTGGCATTACCATGCTATGGTGTTATCAATGGATGGCAATAACGTTGGAAATTATTGGCAAGTTGTTATTTCTTTGTGTACGTTATACAATGCTTGGAGGCAAGCAATATCAAGGATCTTGTTGTGTTCATGGTCGGGGAAGATACAAATGTCCATGTTGGTGGCTGAATTTTGCAAGCCTATCATGATCGCCTTCATGTCAAGATATGGTTCTGTTGTGACACTTGTAGTGATGGTGCATCTATAATCCCTCCAAAGGAGGATTTGGAGGGATTCCAAATCCCACAAAGCTTGAAGAGGAATCCACATCTACCATGGAATTCATCCTTGGTTGTACAGATTCACTATGAGTAAAGATGGAGATGCATATGCGGAGGACGTGATTGGAACCATAAATGTACAAATTGAGTTTTTCTCATCCGAAATTGATGAAGGCGACTTGTGTTTCTTTTATGGTTCATAATCTTGGCAGGGATTCTTTTATTAATACAAAGATACTGACACATCAAAAAGATCATGTAGTTTCCATCATCAGGGAGATTGCAGTGGAATGTGGATGTTTTGGCCCAGATCTTGGTCCTCTACTATTGGATTTGAATTCCAACGAAATGGCTCGACCTTATCTTGTGGTTAAAAGAAATCTTTATCATCTGGTAGATCTGACCTGGTGATAATGTTTTTGATTCTAGCATTTCATGTGGCCCCCACGAATTAGTATTCACTGATGTCGTGATTTGAGCTATTGACGTTTATGTGTGAGCAGTTGTTCCGTAGAAGCTCCTACGATGAGGCGTGATCAACTTTGAAAGCCATTTTTATGAGGTTTACATATGCATAATTTATTGTAGTTGATTTTGAGACCATAGAATCTAACCACTAGTGCATTTATATGGCATTAGCATTAGGTTGATGTTGAAACATTATAAAACTTTTGTAACCACTCTTAAATTGATGAGGAGAGTAAGAGGCATTTTGTCCTATGCCTAAAATTTGTTCAACCTTGTTGGAAACATTGTAATGGGTCTTGTAATCATTGTTGAGTGTCAAGTATTATTTGCCTAGGCCTGTTTTGGAAACATTATAAACTTTTCCATGAGTGTTTTATAAAATCTTGTCAAGCATGGTATTGTTTTGAAATTTGAAAAATTGTGATCATGTATTATCATCTATAGATTTGCATTGATGCAAGTGTTGGCATCGACATCCTCATTCCGAAATACAAAGGTGAAGGAGAATAAGGGTGTGGCCTTTCAGAGACATTTTTTATGCAGATGAAGGAATAAACTACAAATTTTCATTGATGCAAGTGTTGGCGTCTACATCCTCATTTTGAAGTACAAAGGTGAAGGAGAATAATAATGCATCTTTTCAAAGACATTTTTTATGCAAATTGAGCAGTGGGGAAGAGCATCGTGTAGTGTAAGACTCTTCCTAGAAGCTAGTTGCAGACATTCAAGTTACAGTTTCTCTCTATACTTTTGGAGGACCAAAAGTGCTTTTTGTGGGGAGGTATGATCCATGAGGATCTCCACACAGGGAATTATTACTTTGCACACCATGGAGAAGATCATTAAAATGTTGATTGATGATAGGTGACAAATAATGATTAATTATCATGAATGATTCATTTAAATTGAAAAATGATTAATACTTTAAATGAGTGTGATAAGCTATGTATTATTCATTTAGATTGGAAAAATGAGAAATACTTTAAGTGAGTGGAATTACTCATGTATTTTTCATTTAATTTGTAAAAAGTAAATTAAATTAAGTGTGAGAATCCACCTCACAAATTAGTTTCCTAGTTTTAAGGGGAAGTTGGTAGTCTCGTGACTTGGTTTGGGATTCTTCCTCATTATATCCCAAGTAGTTTCCTAGTCTCAAGGGGAGGTTAAGACTCTCCTAGGTTGGTTTGAGATTATTTCTCATTTTGTCCTTTGAGTTTTTATTAGATCCTAAATTTGTGGATCTTGTCTCTTTGGATTATGGATCTAAGGAAACCATATAAATGTCTTATGTAAACTCTTTGAAGGGATATTGGGGAGAGATCTCAAGAGAGCTTGGAAGAAAGTATTTATTCCTTATGGTGACTAAAGAAATATCACTTATGTGAGAGCCTTAAGTTTTCTTTGTGTAAGAGAAGGTTTCTCTAGGTTTTCATCCTTTTATGGAGCATGTGCCACATTTTTGCAAGAAGGTTTTAGCAGCTTTATATAGGAAGGATAATAAAGTGATTCATATTCCAAGCAAATCTGGAGATGTAGCTAGGATGTCTGGTGAACTCTGTTATCACATGGGTGTCAAACTATATGTGTGAGTTTTGATTGCATTCTCGCTTGATTAAGTAGAGATTTAATTACACATATGCACGTAATTATGACAATTTTTCTCACATTCATATGCAATGCTTAGAAATTATTTTGCTCATGTTAACATGCAATTAATCATCAGTAAAAGATCCTCATCATGGATTTTTGTAGAGAAAGATCGCACAGAAAATCTCAGATCATTACTTTGATGCATTGCTTGATTTTCCTAATCCATTTGATTTTATTTAGAATAATGTTTTGCATATGTTTTCATGCTTTACTTTCATGTTTATACTTAGTAAAAATATTTGATTTATTCAAAGCAATTTTTATTCTAATTGGGGTGGTAGATTTGTTGAAAAATTGGTCTTCATCGATGTCAATGAATATTGGATTGATTTCAACTGATGTGATGGGTGTATTTGGAGAAGTCTCTGAAGTGGTCCCCTTATGGTGTAGCTCTAAGCATGGCCCTCACAAGAAGACTCTTTGAAGAAGTCTACAAGAAACCATTAAGCATGGTTAAGGATCCCATAGTTTAATGAGGATTTTGGTCATGAAGGATGGAGTAAATGAAGTTAAATCACTCATGGATGGACAGTACTCATTGTACTATTTATGGTGATATGTGGAATGCCACATAGTTCCTCACGGTTAGGGAGATATTTCCTTGTAAAGTTAGAAGTCCTGAAGAGTGGACAAGAAGACCTTAGTTTGTTATAAGTCTTGGTCAAAGGGGTAAAGTTGTTGTAACTAGAAAACCCTAGAATCCTTAAATTAAGGAGAGGGGTTACCTAGAACAAGTATATAATCAACTCAAGGATTCATTCATAAGAACACACACACTTATTCATTCATTATCTTTCTTTTGATATAGTGATCTTTTGCTAAGGTTGTAGCGTCATTTTCTGAAGTAGCAAAGAAGGGTCAATGGTGAAAATCTTGAAGTTTAAGAAAAACCCTAGTTTATGAGGTATACGCGAGTTGCAGGCCTATGAGGGAGTCTATGTATGTGGGTTGCAGTAGAGGAAAGAGAGTATATACACATGTTGTAGAAGGGAAAGTTGCATACATCTGAAAAGCTCATGAAAATTTGAATAGATGTTGGTACCAGGTCCCTGGAGTCTGAAAGAAAGTTCACAGGTCAACATTCTACAGGTTCGGGCTAGCTATAGAAGTTCTAGTATGGTTATTATTTTGTTTTGATGCTTATATTTTCTTATGATGTTGTGAATGATTGAGGCATTCTTGGTATGTTTGGTATTGTACTTGGATATGGTATATGTTGGTTAGTTGTTGAGTGAGCATCACTCTTATGTATGATACAACATTGATATGGTTCCTATAGTTCACATCCTTGAGTTGATTGTATATGGTTTAGGGATATACATGTTGATGGTGATGTATGCATGAGGGGAATTCATAGGCTCTTTGAGATACTTCATTGATGATATGGTATAGATATGCATATGGTTGATGATATGGTATATGGCACAAGTTGTACATGGTTGATTCTCTAGTTCATGATTCACTATCCATTGTTGATGTGTCTTATGGTTAATGATTGATGCATGAGATAATATGTATATTGGTATAAACTTGATGCATGGTATGGTACATGATTAGTTGGTTGATAAGTAGATATAGGTTGATGTGACAGTGACAGAGATAATGATAATGGCAGTGACAATGGAATAGTTTGTGATAGTGACAATTAGTCTATATTTATATTACAGGGCGATTGGATGGGGCAAGGATAGGTGGTTGTAGCCACCCTCCGGTTGGAGCCATAGAACTCAGGGGGTTGTATCCTCATTTTGGTTGGAGTCTGAGAATAGGGGGTTGGAGCCTACTTCCAGTTGTATTTGGAGAATTGGAAGTTGGTGCTTCCAATGAATGTTTTCTTTTGATAAATATATAAGAAAATCATTCTGTGGTTTTGTCCCATTTGGGTTTCCATGTAAATATTGGTGTAATATGTATTTATTGTGATGTGATGTTGTTTATGATTATATTGTTGATGATATATTTAATGATAATTATAAACTATTTAATATTTTTGAAGAATAAATTAAGGTTAAAAGTACTATTATTGCTCATTACCGATTCACCCCCCCCCTCTAATTAATCCAACAATTGGTATCAGAGAATGTCCTTAAAGAATCAGTCTAACCACTGGAAGGAGATCATGGATCATGCTAGGATTGGGGTACCACAGTTTGATGGAGAGGACTATGCTTTCTGGAGAAAAATAATGAAGACTTATATACAAGCACAAGGTTTCAATGTTTGGCGATTAGTAGTAGATGGATACAAAGCACCTGCCCCTTCCCCGACAGATAGAGATGGAAAGAAGCTCGAAGAAAATGATTCAAGGGATAGAAACACTATCGATAATGGTGTGACTCAAGAAATACATACCAAGATTATGCATTGTGATTTTGCAAAAGAAATGTGGGATAAAATGGAGACTATCTAAGAAGGAGATGTGAAAGTCAAGGAAGATAAACTTTATATTTTCATAGCTAAGTTCGAACAATTGAAGATGAATGAGGATGAAAACATAAAATCCTACTTTCTATGAGTAGATGAGATAGTAAACCGTATCAAAGGATTGGGCGATGAGATAATGGAAGAGGTCGTTGTTAAAAAGGAATTAAGATCTCTACCAATGCGGTTTGATTCAAAAATTTCAGCTCTAGAGAATGAGTGGACCTATCTACAATGACCATGGATGAGTTGCATGGTATGTTCAGAACTTATGAGATGAGGACAGAGCAGGACAATCCAGTCACGAAGGAAGCAACATTCAAGGCATTCAAGAAGATGAAGAAGAAAGAAAAAAAAAATCCAAAGTCATATTGTAGTTGCAATGATGATTAAGAAGAAGATGAAGAAGTGGCTAACTTCGTCAGAAGGTTGAAACCAGGAACCAACAAATACAAAGGTAAGATTCCATTGATTTTTTTTAATTGTGATGGTGTTGGTCATTTTTCTAGTAAATGTCCTTAGAAGAAAAAGAAAAGAAATGAAGAAGAAGATGACCCTAAAATGAAAAATCAAATTCAAAAGGGTAGAAGAAATAAAAGAATTTGTTTTCAATAAAATCCTTTTGATCAAGGAAGACAGTTCCTCATCAGATGAATATGAAGTCAACGACAGTGATATATAAAGGGTATTTTTATCACATATTATGGTATGGGATGTTTTCCCCACTGGATTTGGCCCTTGGGTGGAAAAATGCGAAGAATGGGGTTAAAAACCCACTAAATGGCGCTTATCTTAAGTCCATCGGAGTTGATGTGCCCATTTGGCACGTTGTGATAAGAGGCATGTAGATTTGGGTGGATGTGATTTGTGCACTCTAGATCGACAGTCATTGGCCATATCGAGGCCTCAACATGCGCAGTCGTTAAAAATTGTAGGGCAGGATAGGAAAGAAACCATGGTTTTGTGGAGGCGCTACGTGTCAGCCGGAGACACACATCGGGCCCAAAAGTAGGGAAGAATCAAACTGATTTTTGCAGCCCTGATATGTGCATGCGCATATAGTGCCCTATCCCAGATTGACAAGTGTCCGACCCACAGCTATCCCCCACTCCTTCTCTCTCCTCTGTCTGCCACATATCTCGCTCCCCTATAGATTTCTCTCCCTCACACCTGTCCTCCATTCACTGTCCCACCTATTGCATCTTCCCTTCTCATATCCCACCACCTGTACCACTTCACTCCACATCACCTTCGTCCCATTACACCTCAGCTCCTACCTATGTTGCCCAAAAATTTCTCCCCATCCTCAGTGTCTCCTCCACTTGGCCATCGCACAACCCAGTAGCCCGCCCATCACACCATCGTTCTGCCAGATCCTGGTCCACGTCCATGACTACCTAGCCATCTCTGTGAGTATCCAACTTAGCTCCAGATGAAAGAATGCAGAGGTCGCCAAGTTCCATAGGTGTAGTGCTGACTCAGGCCTTCTCGATCTCATTGAATTAGTTATTAGGGTTGGTTGGTGGTGGTTGAACATCATTTCCACCATCAATGGAAAGCCCAGGGAAGGATTGCCAGCTAGTCAGCTGTAGAGCTTTCCTAACACACGATTGCATCTAACAGAGCTCAATTCTGACAAGAGACTGCATACATAGTCTGACAGGAAGCATGAAGACATAATTCCTTCAATGCAAAGACTCAAGCACGCTTC
>ML810160.1:439416-473567 GCA_009831015.1 Picea engelmannii
AAATATGAACACTGGGTCAAGGCCATGGATGAAGAGTTATATTAGATAAAGAATAATGACACATGGGAACAGGTTCCAAGACCAAAGAACAATAATGTCATCAGTACAAAGTGGGTCTTTAAGAACAAATTGAACAAGGATGGACAGGTTACTAGGAACAAAGAAAGATTGGTATGCAAAAGATACTCTCAAGTTGAAGGTATATATTTTGAAGATATGTTTTCCCCAGTTTCCAAGATGGAAGCAATCAGACAAATACTAGCTTATGCATTCTCCAAGAAAATTAAAGTGTATCAGATGGACGTGAAATCAACATTCCTAAACGAAGATCTAGAGGAAGAATTCTACATTGAGCAGCCAGAATGATTTCAGTTGCCAGAGAAGGAAAGTTATGTTTTCATATTGAAGAAGGATTTATATGGTCTCAAACAAGCCCCCGGAGCATGGTATTCGAGACTGGACATATATTTACAACAACAAGAGTTCAGGAAAGGAAATGCAAACATCAATCTCTACATAAAGGTGGATCGACACAATATATTGATTATTGAAGTCTATGCAGATGACATTATCTTCAGAAGTGATGATGGAAAGATGAGTCGGAATTTTTCCAAAGACATGCAACACAAGTTTGAGATGTCCTTTCTTGGTGAGTTAACCTTATTTTTGGGACTACAATTATGTCAGAGCAATAAAGGTATCTTCATCTCTTAGGAAAAGTATATCAGAGAAATGTTGAAGAAGTTTGGAATGACAGATTGCAAACTAGTCAGTACTCCTATGCAGACAAGTTGCAAGTTAAGTAAGGATGATGATTCCAAGGATGCAGATTGGAGACAGTACAAATCAATGATTGTTATATTACTTTATGTGACAACTTCTAGAACAAACTTAATGCAGAAAATTGGACAGGTTGCAAGGTTTCAAGGAACACCAAAGGAGTCACATGTTATGGCAGTGAAGAGGATATTTAGATACCTCAAAGGTATAGAATATTTTGGATTATGGTATCCAAAATGGAAGGATCTATCTTTTGTTGTCTACACAGATGAATATTGGGTAGGTTTCATTGGTGATAGAAGAAGTATAAGTGGAGCATCTTTCTACTTGGGTGAGTTCTTGGTATCATGGTTATGAAAGAAATAGTCATCAGTATATTTGTCCACAATAGAGTCATAATACATTGCAACAGTGGAATGCTGTACTCAATTTATTTGGATGAAGCAGAATTTACAGGATATGCAAGTAAAGTATGATGAGCTCATTTCAATACTTTGTGACAACACCAGTTCCATCAGTATTTCAAAGAATCTAGTGATGCACTCTAATACAAATCAAGTATCACTTCTTACGAGAATAGGCTATAGAGAAGAACATCAAGCTAGAGTATGTCGGGACAAATGAGCATATTGCAGATATCTTCACCAAACCTCTTGCAAGGGAACCTTTCAAGTATATACAACAGAAACTTGGAGTATTTTTTGCCCCATAGTGATCCACTCAACATCAATATTAACTGGATAGGGGGAGAGAAATAGAAGTCTTGAAGAAGTTCAAGTAACGAAACTTTTGAATGATTTTCATATATACATCAAAGAATTACATGAGGAAGCACCATGAACATAAATGTTCGTAGAGTAGCAGAGGCTTGTAGATAGGGGGAGAAACCTTGAATGAGTAACCTTTTTCATTGATTTTAAAGGGGGAGAGATGAAGAGTAAGGCATGGATAGATAGAGGCATGTAATCAGGGAGAGCATGAGAATAAGTATTATCATGCATAAGTGTTTCCATCAATGCCAAAGGGGGAGATTTTTGGACAGTTGGTTGTCATTGATGTTAACAAATATTGGATTTATTTCAAATTATGTGATGGGTGTATTTGGAGAAGTATCCAAATTGATCCCCTTATGGTGTATCTCTAAGCATGGCCCTCATGGGAAGAGGCTTTGAAGAAGTCTACAATAAACCCTTAATCATGGTTAAGGATCCCATAGTTGAATGAGTATCTAGGTCATGAAGGATGGAGTAAATGAAGGTAACTCACCCATGTATATATAGTACTCAGCGCATCATTTCCGGTGATATGTGGAACACCATGTAGTTCCTCACAGCTAAGGAGATATGGCCTTGTAAAGTTATAATCCCCAAAGAGTGGACAAGAAATCCCTAGTTTGTTATAAGTCTTGGTCAAAGGGGTAAAGTTGTTGTAACTAGAAAACCCTAGAAGCCCTAAATTAAGAAGAGGGGTTCCCTAGAACAAGTATATAAGCACCTCAAGGAGTCATTCATAAGCACACACACACAAACATATTCATTTCTTATCTTTCTTTTGATCTAGTGATCTTTTTCTAAGGTTGTAGCATCATTTTCTAAAATAGAAAAGAAGGGTTGATGACAAAAATCTTGGAGTTTCAACAAAACCCTAGTTTCTAAGGTATACGTGAGTTGCAGGCCTATGAGGGAGCATATGTACATGGGTTGTAGTGGGGGAAAGAGCATATATACGTGGGTTGTAGAAGGGAAAGTCACATACACCTGAAAATCTCATGAAAATTTGAATAGATGTTGGTACCATGTCCCTAGAGTCTGAAAACAAGTTCACAACATTCTGCAGGTTCAGGTCAGCTACAAAACTTTTGGTATGGTTATTAGTTTTTTTTCATGCTTAGATTTTCTTACGATGTTGTGAATACTTGAGGTATTCTTGGTATGGTTGGTATTGTACTTGTATATGGTATATGTTGGTTAGTTGGCTGAGTGAGCAACACTCTTATGTATGACACAACATTGATATGGTTCCTATAGTTCACATCCCTGAGTTGATTGTATATGGTTGAGGGATATCCATGTTGTATGGTGATGTATGCATGAGGGGAAAGCATAGGTTCTTTGAGATACTTCATTGATGATATGGTATAGATCTACATATGGTTGATGATATGGTAAATGCCTCAGGTTGTACATGGTTGACGCTCTAGTTCATGATTCATTGTCCATTGTTGATGTATCTTTTGGTTCATGAATGATGCATGAGATAGTATGTATATTGGTATACTCTTGATGCATGGTATGGTACAGGCTTAGTTGGTTGATGAGTAGATACAGGTTGATGTGACAGTGACAGAGAAAGTGACAGTGGCAATGACAGTTGCATAGTTTGTGAAGTGATAGTTGGTCTACATTTATATTACAGGGTGGTTGGACGAGGCAAGGATAGGTGGTTGTATCCACCTTCTGGTTGGAGCTGGAGAACTCAAGGGGTTGTAGCATCCTTTTGGTTGGAGCCAGAGAATTCAAGGATTTGTAGCTTCCTTCAGGTTGGAGCCTGAGAACTTGGGGTTGGAGTCTCCTTCCAGTTGTAGATGGAGAATCGGAATTTGGTGCTTCCAACGAATATTTTCTTTTGATAAATATATAAGAAAAGAATTATGTGGTTTTCTCCCATTTGGGTTTCCACGTAAATATTGGTGTGTTGTGTATCTATTGTGATGTGATTTTTTTTATGATTATACTGCTAATGATATATTGAATGCTAATGATAAACTATTGAATATTGTTGAAGAATAAATTGTGGTTAAAAGTATTATTATTACTCATTACTTATTCACCCCCCCTCTCTGTAATCCAACAATATTTTCCTAGAATTTAATGTTGTTTGTTGACATAGATGTGTTAGGATATTTAGACACTTAGGAGTTAGTTAAGGTCAACTTGGTATAAAGTGTGATTAGGTAAAAGTGTGTTTTTAGTGTGTTTCTTCAGTATGAATTAACATGCATTTGAATTTAGGTCATTCGATAGCCACGATATGTCCCTGACATAAAGTGATTTGGCAACTCATATTCTCCTCAATCTTAATGACTACATTGATCCATGGCTTAGCAGCTGATTGGTCCATGATCTCTATTTAAAGATAGTGGAGGGTCATATGTTGATCATTGATTGTGAGAAAATCTCTTATAACTCTCTTGTAATTTTTTCCTTTTGCATTAATACATTGTTCCAAGTGGTCGCGTATGATGGTGTCGTGGATGTTTCCCCACATGGGTTTTACCACATAAAAACATCAGTGTGTTGATCTTTGATCTAGTTTTATGAGTGGTTATTCAAGGTGTTTGTCCTCTATTGGAATACCTATGTTATAGAACATGGTATCAGAGTGTATTTGAAGCCTCACTCCCATTGTAAATCAAGATCTTGAAGCTGTGTTTCTACATCTCTCGTTTCTACCATTTTTGTACATTTCTAGGTTGAGAGGATTGTTTCATTGTGTCTAGAGCACTCACTTTAGTTAGGAATGTTTTTTGTTTCACTCGAAAAGGTTTTTTTTTTCCTAAGATATGGCCATTTCAGTCTGATCTAGAGGTATAAATCCTAAATACACCCTTTTAAATTTATATAGAGATAATATTTCGATCTTATTTCAGTTTTATATTTTCTATTTCCAGGTTGCTACACTTTTTTATCTGCATATTATCTTTTCCCTATGCCCTATGTGATCTTAGCAAATCATAAGTAGAGCGAAAATGGTTTTCTTGTTTGCATATGCTCTTTGTCGTACGCTTGATGTGATCTCAGTAAATAAAAAGAAAGGGAAAACTTAAATTTTTCAGGTAAGCTAACCGAGATCTAACCCTTGTTTCCATCGAGAAGCAATTTTTTTTGTGTGTGTGAACACATGAAAATATTTTTTTTTTATCACACACTCCAGGTCTGTCTTCCACAACAACAACAACAACAACCCCAATCCTCCTTCTTGATATTATAACGTGTTTTGCACTAGCTCACTTGGTTAAAAGTTTTCTTATTTAATAAGAGGTCTTGAGTTCAAGTCTCTTTTTTGTTACTTTTTGAAAAAGTTCATGAATTCATTGTAAAGTGTATTTCACTTAAATTATAAAAGTGAATCAGTGTAAAGTAGCTTTAATATTTCTTTTTTAGTTACTTTTTGCATGCAACTTTAATTTACAAAGTAACTTGATTGTAAAAGTGATTATGGCTTATTCCATAAAAGTGGATCACTTCATAAGCAACTTATTTGTAAAAGTGAGGTTATTAAAAGGAGGGGTATCACCACATAGACCAACTTCTACTTTCCACATGGCTCTTTGGTTAACATTTATGCCATTTTTTCAAAAGGGAATAACTTTCACATTCAAAGTCCATTTTTAGTGTTGTTTTTTTTAAACAACCAATTTTATCAAGAACTTTCCATCCATACTATCAATTTCAGCCTTTAAATTCATTTTATATGCATATTTAATATGGATTATCCCAGTGATCTTTTGCTTACCAGTACCAACTAATTCTCAAGGAAATCCCATATGGAGGATGTATCAAGAAGTAAACGATTGTACCAGATTACCATGGGAAAAGAACAAGAACCCACTAGTGATGAAAATAAAGTCTAATGGGATAATAAGAATGACGAAGCACGTGGATTAGTCAGAATGTACACATCTCCTGATTTAAGGTTTCACCTTCAAGGAATTGATGGCCCAAATAAATCTTGGGAAAATATTGAAGCTATGTTTGGTAAATGCAATATTATTTGATCCCACCGAATAGAAAACCAGTTAATGAATTTAAGTCCAATGATTTTCCTTGCATTGAATATCATTTATCTAAGTTAAAAACACTTATACTTTTATGTATAGACTACAAAATAGATCAAAAGGAAGACCAACAAATCTATATTATTATTTCTAATATTGGTAGTGCATATTATGTGTTTGTATCTACCTTTTATGCCACCAGAGAAGCTTTAGTGAGTGCTTACCAAAATCCCTCTCTTAAGTCTTTTGTGATGCTCTGATTAGAGAGAACAATAAATTTGTGCAACTTAGAGTGATCAACACTGTAGGTACCTCCAACAAATCCTTAGTGACCTAGTATAAAGATAAATCCAAGAATCCCAAGAATCAATTTCCTCTCCAAAACAACAAGAAAAACAAGGGTATGAAACCCTCTTAGCGAGCCTCCACTCCTAATGGTGACAAAAGAGCAAAACCTAAAAGTACAAGGAAGAAAAAAAATTCAAATTTTATGGGAAAGATGGGCATGTGGATCATAACATTAGTATTGATTCTTCTTATTCTAACTCTTCTTCTCATGGACATGCACTTTTTTATTCTGGTTTCTCCTTCAATAAAAATTCTACTTCTTCTTCTAATGAGAGGCTTACTAATTCTAGAGCATCTTATCATATGGCTAAGGATAAATCCATCTTTTCTTATCTAAATGAATGTAACGCCAATAAAGTCATTGTTGGTGATGATAGATATCTTAGTGTTGTAGGGTCTGGAACCATTCAAGTAGATAATGTTAATTTCAATGATGTATTATGTGTTCCAAGTCTTTCATGAAACCTTCTATCAGTGTATCAAATCACTCATTTGGGTGAAGGTAAAACTGTAGATTTTTCACCTCACCAAGTTTTAATCAAGTATCTAAAATATCCTAAGGATGTTCTATCAACAGGAGTTGTTGATGACATTACCAGGTTATACAAATTTGAAAAGTTTGGCTCATCACCTTTTCCATCAATTTTTGTTTCTCATAGTGATGACTTGAGAAAACTTTATCATGATCAGATTGGTCATCTAAAATATCGCTCATTACAGCAACTATGTAATCAATAGATTTTGATTGGCCTTCCTCTTGTTTCTTACAGAGATGGTGTTTATGTCGGTTGTTTTTTTGGAGAACATAATCGAGACAATTTTGACAAATGTGCCTCTTGGAATGCCTCGACCCCTTTGTATATTGTTCATATTGATTTGTGTGGTCATGTTACACACATATTTGTCGCATTTAAGTGTCTCACTTTCATCACCATGTGGGAGTGTTTTTCATAATCACTAGACATGTTGGAGGGGAAACCTCTCATTTGGAGGTCAAAATACTATCTTTCACCTTGAGTTTTTGGCCTTTTTAGAGTTTTATCACCCCCTACCCATATGCAGAGGAGTGATGAACCCTTTTCATCACTCATTGCTTATTTCTAGAGGAGAAATACTATCGCCTTGTGTTGACTTCTAGGGGGGAGATGAAGTGGTTGCAACCATTATTCCTTATTTTGAGAGGTTGTTTCTGGGAAATTTTAGTTGGCTAGAGTTTGGTTCAAGCTAACCTCTATCCAAGGCATGGTCAATCTTGTATGTTCATCTAAATCCTCCTTTTATCCTATCCTCTCCTCAAAATTATCTTATGGGTGTTATGCCTCAAATCCTATATAATGAAGGCAATTCTTGGGTGGGAGGGGGAGAACTTCAGAGTGTCATATTGTTGGTCTTGTGACATTCAAGGGGTTTGGAATGAGAGATTGGAGGACCTATTGCAACATCACCATCAAGGTTGTAAATGCTTCATTACTTATTGCTTTCCATATAATATAACTTGGCCTATTCCTCTCATGCTTATGTTGTTCATTTTATGCATGTCTATTTGTTCCTAATTCATTATAGATAGATCTATTTTTCTTAATGGAATATTGTGGAAGAAAGAAGTATTTATTTGTTCCTTGTAGGATTTATCTTGCACCAAGAGATTTTACATCAAGATCAAGGGCTAGGGAAACAAGGACAACTGACAGAAAGGAGGTAGGCCATCTATCTCATTCTTTAATCTTCCCTTCTTGTTTTGTTTGTGGGCATAAGATAGATTTAAGGGGAAAGTAGGGAACCATTTGTTACCTTCTGTCTTGGATCAAAGGAGTCTTGATCCAAGGGGGGTTACACCTATCCGCAGGGGAAATGTTTAAAAAAAAATCCTATTTCTTCTCCTTCTTTCTATGGGTGTAATTATTTCTTAACTTTCATTGATGACTTCTCCATACTCACTTGGGTTTACTTCTTAAAACTTAAGAGGGAATTTTTTGGCAAGTTTTTGGCTTACAAGGACCTTGTAGAGAAAACGTTTGGACATCAAATTCAAAGGTTAAGAATACATAATGGAGGTGAATATGTGAAAAACAATTTTACAAATGACTACATTGAACATGGCATCCAAATGCAACACATTGTTCCATATACACCACAACAAAATAGTGTTTTTGAGAGAAAAAATTGCACATTAAAGGAATTGGCTAATTTTATGATCCAATCTAAAGGATCAAGTCTTAATTATTGGGAGGAATCCATCAAATGTGAAAATTACATTGTAAATCGCACTCTCACAATGGTTCTAAAACATATAACACTAGAAGAAGCATGCACTAACATCATCCAAATGTAAGCTACTTTTGTGTACTTGGTAGTGTAGCATGGGCTCACATTCCTTATGAGAAAGGAAAGCTTTATAGCCTAAAAGTGAGAAGTGTATTTTTGTTGGTTATTCTGGAGATTTCAAAGGTTACAAACTTCTTCAACCTCATTCTAATGAAATCATTATTAGAAGAGATGTTAAATTTGATGAAAATCTCTTGGCCTATGAACCTAATTCAACATTTGTGTCATCTTCGTCCTACGATCTATCTTCATCATTTGTGACATATTATGTTCCTATTCTGGTTTCTTCTTCTTCATGAAAGTGAGGATGAAAATACACCTCCCCATGTTCACCTTCCTCTAGATGAGTCCATTGAACATGAATCTGCACCAACACCACCACTTCACAAATGGGTATGTTCAACATGAGAAGCAATTGGTGATATTGTCAATGATCCTTCATATGAGAATCGAACATGTTCACAGTTTTAGTGAGCCTCTTCTCTTTTGGCTCAAGTTTCAGAGACTCGTGATCCAGAGACATTTGCAAAATATTCAGGTAATATAGACTAGGATATAGCAATGATTGAAGAGTATCACTCTTTGATGGCGAACGATACTTGGGATCTTTTACCTCTTTCAAAAGGAAGAAATTTTTTTAGATGTAAATGGGCATAATCAACTAAGTATGCATTATATGGAAGTGTTGAAAGACACAAGGCCCAGTTGGTTGCCAAAGGATTCTCTCAAGTAGAAGGAATTGACTATAATAAAACCTTTGCTCCCGCAGCCAAAATGAATTATGTCTTCCTTGTTCTTACCCTTGTTGCCTCACATAAATGGGAGGTCCATCAGATGGATGTTAAATCCACCTTCTTCCATGGGGATTTTCAATAATAAATCAAGATCAAACAACCTCTTGGCTATGTCTAGAATGAATCCAACCTTGTTTTTCTCCTTAAGAAATATATTTATGGTCTTAATAACTCTCCAAAGCTATCAAATAAACATAGAATCTTGAGTTAGGGAGAGAAATCCATTTGTTGCATCATTGTCCTAGGAAGCCCTTCTCACGCAATTGTCAATCAAGAGGTCACATTGGGGCCATCAGAGTAATTAACCCTGCTTTGTTGGTCTTGGTGGAGTGGTCTTCACGTATTACAAATGGTATCGAAAGACACTTGGGGATCACTTGAGAGGATCACACCTATGTGGGAGGCACTTCTCAAGGGGATTTCAGGTCTTAAACGTCCCTTCCCTTATGTGTATACCAGAATGTTGATTGTTTCCCTAGGAATTTATCTTGTAAGTGGTAACCTTAGTGGCCATAATATTTAGAGCTCATCACGAGCTGACGATGAAGGGGAAAGTATTTGTTGAACCTGGAATAGACATTGGTCAAACTCACTCAAGCTCCTTGGAGGGTAACCCATGGTTATATCGTGAGGGAATTTGCCCCAAGGTGTAAGTCCATTAAGCAGGTTGCCAATGTAACTGATCCACCCACTCTATCTCATCCCTTTCTTATTTTCAACTCACGATGTTGGATTTCATCACCAACTAGTGAGTTCACTATGAGAAGGTTTTTTGTTTTTTTGTTTACTTCCTAGATATTTTTTAGCATGTGTTGTTTGTTTTCCCTTGTAGACATTAGGTTGAGTCTGTATATATGGAATCAGTTCCTGGAATGACCAACCAAGGGAACCCTTTTCCTGGGGAACCTTTTGTTTTTCCTTCTTATGGAAACATTGGTCCTTCTTTTATTTCCACTTTGAGTCTTCCACTATTCACTATTGGGTTATCAATATGGTCATTTTCCACTTCGGTAATATCATATGCATCGGGTGCTTTGTATGCAAGCATTCCACCCCAATAACAACAACCTCTTGTTGACCCTTCGCCTTCTTCACCCGTCAGGTCTTCTTACTGTTGGCCCTTGGGTATGGAATCAAGCGAAGATCAAGGAAGAAGAGGTCAAATGTGAACTTCGCGGGAGACACAGTGACTGTTACTGGGTCGAAGTAAGAAAAAGAGTAGAAAAGAAGGAGTGAAGCCCAAGAAATCTAGTCGTTGGATGAGGATATCAGGGATAACAGATAAGCAAGTTATATGGATCGAGGAAAACTTAGATAGAGGGAAAATTCATCACTAGCACCGCACGGGAAGCAGTGAGAGACAAACTAGAGAAGCCCGGGAAAAGAGGGTCAAGTTGATCTAGGGTTTTGACACCTAGGTCTCGACCTAAGGCTGTCGGTGAGGGACTATATTGTATAAATAGAGGTCGAGAGGACCTAGGTCGGGTCGGTATTGTTGTTGAGCATTGTTATTGATTGTTGTTCATTGAGAGAATATTGTATTGTGAGTGAGAGAGGTGCTGAGAATCAGAGCCTTCTGGCATTATAAGATCTTTAGCTGGGTGCGAAGATCAAGTCTTGCAACTGGGTGCGCAGGAGGGGGAGAGAAAGAGAGAAGAAGAAGATATGCTAGTAGAGAGCGTAGACAAGAACTGTAATCTTTACCTTAATATATCATAAGCACGGTTTTTTGGACGTATCCCTAGGGAGAGGGTGAACCACATATATCTGGTGTTATGTGTGTATGATTGATGATTTATCTTTGTCATTGATATATTGTTATTGCATTATTGTATTATATCAGATCTATAGAATGTGGAGTAGATTTTAGTGATAGTGATCTAGGTATACTACGTTGTATGGTGTTAAGATCCACTTGATATTCCCCTGGTTGTGGACATATCTATCCTGCAAACCCCCCATAGCTACTTCGGATGAGATTGCATCTGCTTCGCAGGTGTTGCCGAAAGGGCCAGTAGTTAGGGCTTGTTGGTGTGTTCTTGGAGTGAACCTTGGGTCTGCCCCTGTGCCAAAAAATGGTTCCATAGTCAGGATGGGAATATTCGTGAGGGAATGTCAAGGTGGTTCCCATCGAAGACAAAGATTCAAAAGTGGATAGAAGATCAAGAGAGGGACTTCGCTGAAGCACAAAAACAAGAACCCTAAGTTGAGTATTGAAGATTGGATACAAAGATACATTTTCACCGACATCCACGAGATCTTCTTTGGAGGAATCCATCAGGAGTTGTTTGAGTGGTTGGCTAGGTTAGTTGATATCCAGTTCAAGATCATATCTACACCCCCTGTGGTTTGGATGCCGACGTTGATCTAGAAGGTTAAAAGAGTCGACAGCATTGTATCCAGACTAGTAGATCATTGGTTTGATAGTACCATTGGAGGGTATATCACCGAATTTGTTGTTGACAGAGTAGAATCATATAGCTAAGCTAAGGAATAATTTTTCAAAGGACCCAGAGGGAATTTTTTTCATTTTCTGAAGTTAAGAATCAAGATGCTATTGCATGAAAACCACATCTTGAAGATATAGTATACTGGCTGAATCTGAATTCAGGAATTCAGGAATTTAGACAACGACGGCTACACAGAGGTGGTACATACGTACAGTGGAAGAGTATTTCGAGGGGTTCACCTGAGAACCTCTTTAAGAAAAACTATGGAGAAGAGGGTTTCTACAGCGGAGAAGAGGCATATCTAACAAACGAAGAAAGTCCATAACCCTCTAGGCTAAAGGAAGGAGAAACTAAAGAAATTTGCCAGGATGAGCCAGAAAACTCAGGAACTGCGCAGACTGCTGAAGTAAGTATCATTAACCTTGTTGTTGTTTCAATAGCACTAGGCAATCAGATTCATCAAAGTCCTCAGAGTGTTACTACTAGCAGTTCAACATCTACTCAGACAAGAAACCCGGGTAGCTCTATGGCAGATGAGATGAGGTTCCCTATCTTTAGAGGGGATGGATCTGAAGACCCAGATTAACATTGGTTCCTATGTGAAGCTATGTAGAATATTAAGAATGTCATTGATGAGGCCATCAAAAGAACCTAGTTTAGCACTACTCTTAGAGATCGCGCACTGAGTTGGTACATGAAGCTTGTCCAAGGACTTGCACAGCCCCAACCATTGAATGAGATCAAGAACGCATTGATTGCAGAATTCAAGAAACCGAAATCGGAGTCACAATGTATTACAGAGCTGAAGGAGATCAAACAAAAGGTTGTCGAACCTGTCTGGGAATTCGATCAGAGATTCAATACCTTAACAGGTTGATTAACTTTTAAGATCCTAGATGAACAGAATAAAGAATGGTTCATCGTTGCATTGTTACCACACATCAAAGTTCCTCTGATGCAACAGAAAATTGCTTCACAATTTGAGGCATTAGAGATCGCCATGAATCTTGAATTAGCCCCTATGGGAGAATCCAGCTCAGGTATGAGCCATATCTTGAGCCAGCCGACCAGTTTGTCTTTACAGGTCGAAGACATAAAAAAGGATAAGGGAAAGGACAAAAGAGAAGACATTTGGTGTGTTAGATGCAGATCATAGGGCCATGATAAGGAACATTGCCCTGTATTTCATGAATATTTGGCCTCAGGAGATCTGATCCCCTTGAAGAAATTCACATTGCCCTGGTGCGAAGTATGCAGAAACTGACATCGCCCCAGTGAGTGCTATTACATGCAGAAGTATGTTCAGAAACCTGCAAACCTATATTGCACCTTTTGTAAGTCAGTAGGGCATGATGATAGAGACTGTAGGGCCTATGACCTCATGCATGAAAGGTCAAGAGATGTATACAAGATCCAAGGTGAAGTACAGCAAGAAGGAAACACTATGTAGTAAAACTTCCCGGGAAGAGGAAACTTCAATCCTCATGGTGGATACAGAGGACGAGGAATGGGCTGAGGCCGAGGAAAGATAATTTGTTATAAATGCATGTAGCCAGGACATCTAGCAAGGGATTGTCAGAACCCTTGTACTTCTTGTAGTTATTGCAATTCTTTTGAGCATGTTATAGAAGATTGTCCTATGCTGCTAGCTAAGCTTCAAGAAAGACAAGTACCTCAGCAGAACCCACAAGTGTTCTTGATATATGTTGAAACTCATGGAGAAGACCCAATATTTGTTGTTATTACTCAAGGAGGAGTTGTTATAGGAGAATATAGAGAGACCCAGGGAAAGACTACAAAAGACTTAGGAGTCAGAAAAGTTGCGGAGAAGACTCAAAATTTTGATGCCAAGAAAGAAAGAAAAACATTTGAAGATGCAAGGAAATAATTCAGAAGAGATCAAGGCTCATCATCAAGAAAATGGCCAGAAGTATTAAGAATATGGAATTCCACTAGTCTTCGATCAGTCTGCTTCGCCGAGAAAGGGAAAAGAGGTAAGCAAGCTCATGGAATTTCTATATAATTGTATTAATCTAATCCAGGATGAAAACGTTGTAAGGGAACTTCAGAATTTAATCAAGCAATATGAGCTAGGAAAGATAGACCCATTGCTAAATAGGGCAGTACACCAAATTGGGAAAAGGAGAAGGATAAACAAAGAATTACTCTTGAATGCTCAGATAGGAGAGTATGACATAGACTATGTGGTCCTCAACTTACGGTCGGAGGTTAATGTCATGAAAAGGCAAACTTGGGCACTGATGGGAAAATGGAAGTTATTATATTCCCCTATAAGGCTTAGGATGGCTAATCAGCAAGTTGTCAACCCATTTGGAAGACTAGAGCATGTCCCTGTGGACATCAACGGAGTGAGGACCTTTGCATATTTTGAGGTCATTAAAATTGTTGATGACAACTGCCCTTACTCGGTGTTGTTAGGAATTGATTGGGCCTTCAACAACTCTATTGTTTTTTATTTGAATAATAGATGTATGACATTTGAAAGAGACGACCTAAGGGTCATTTCACCTTTAGATCTAGATGAAGGTCAGAGATACACAGAACCCATCAGAGAAGAAGACCACGCATATGAATTGGAGAATATCTACAAACTGACATCCAGACAACAGGATTACATTAATCCTATGGCTGATGGGAATCTCAGCTAGTGAAGTGATAGTGTATGTTCATTAGACTCAGAAGAAGCACTAGAAAATTGGCAAAATCAAATGTATGAAGTATCTACAAGAAGGTGTGCCAGGCTAACCAGAGAAGTTCGATGGATTGGTACAATGGTGAGCAACTTACCCACCTTTGATGGTTTGAATCCATTAGAGACCTTCTTGTTGGACTTTGAAGCAAGTGTACCAATGCAATAGATACTGTTGGTAATAGATGAAGCCCTGAAAGCTACAATAGCAAGATGGTGGGGAACGCAAAAAATCAATATTACAGACTGGGTACAATGTTGAACCTTGAAGACAGCACAGTTCTCAGCCCAAGTAGAATGTTGTGAAGTAAGGTATACCAATCGAAGTTTCCCAAAGGACCATGTGCGAAGCTACAAAGAAGCCTGGAGTGACATTCCTCGAGAAAAATGGGTGCACAGATTCATTAACACCCTAGACATGACCCCTATCAACTGGTACCTTCAAGCGGAGTTGTGCCTCATCACTGCAGATTGGGAAGGTATGATTCAGAATTTTATCACCACCTTTCTATTTGAGAGTGAATATCCTTCAGTAGACCAAGCATTACAGATTGTGAGGCAGAAATTATTCGAAGAGGCATCTAGCCTCCCTATGGAACAAGAAGAGGATGAATGGACTGTGCCTCTCTAGAAATTGTAGGGTTGCTACAACATCAATGTCAATGACAATGACGATCCCAGGAAGATAAACATCACTGAAATAGAAGGCCAAATAGGTGTGGAAGGACCAGGAGATGAGCTACCATTTATTGGTCAGCCAATCAATATCAAAAAGGTCAATATTGGAATAGAGGAGACACTGAAGCTTGCCAATGTTGAAGATTATTGGGATGATGCTACCATTGACAAGATTACAGAGCTATTGCACGAATATCAGGACTTGTTTCCAACCAAGTTCACTGATATGAATGGAATCAAAGGACCTATGGGAGATATGAGAATACCTTTGAAACCAGATGTGAAGCCAGTCAAGCAAAGACCGTATAGATTGAACCCGAAATGCAAGGAAAAAGTGAAGATTGAGCTCGACAGAATGCTGGAAGCAGGGATTATTGAAACTGTTGAAGAATCGGAGTGGATCAGCCCTATGGTGGTACAAGACAAAAAGACAGGCAAATTCAAGATATGTGTAGACCTCAAGAAACTAAATGATGTATGTCTGCATGACCCTTTCTCTACACCATTCACTGACAAAGTATTAGACAACGTAGGAGGCCAGGAGGTATATTCTTTTACAGATGGATTTTCAGGATACCATCAGATCCGGATTGACAAAGAGGACCACCACAAGACCACATTTTCCATAGAATGGGGATCATACCAATATACAGTGATGCAATTTGGACTGAAGAATGCCCCAGCCATATTTTCCAGGGTGGTGGTCGAAGCGTTCAAAGAATTTATGCATAAATTTTTAGAAGCCTATTTTGATGACTAGACTGTGTTTAGTTTGTTGAAAAATCATATTGAATGTCTAAGGCTAATGTTGGATAAATGCAGGCAGTGCCAAATTGCTTTAAATCTAAATAATTGCATATTCTTCTCACCATTTGGAGTGTTATTAGGCCATATTGTATGCAATCAGGGATTGTTGGTTGATTCATCTAAAATTGCATTTATAGTTGATTTTCCACCTCCAACTTCAGTTAAACAATTGCGCTAGGACACACTGGCTACATGAAATTCATTAAAGGCTATGCCCAAATTACAGCACCTATGGAGAAGTTGTTGAAGAAAGATTGTATGTTTAGCTAGACAGATGAATGACAGTAGAGCTTCGACACACTAAAATAGAAGATGGCACTGCACCCATTCTGGTCTTTCCATATCGGAGCAAAGAATTCCATGTGCATGTCCATGCGTCGTCCACTACATTAGGAGACGTGTTAGCACAGCCGGGAACAGGAGACATCAATCACCCATTAGCATTTGCTAGCAGGAAGTTATCCACAACAGAAATTAACTACACCACCACAGAGAGAGAAGGATTGGCCATGGTGTATGCACTACAAAAATTCCACCACTACTTATTGGGAGGACACTTTAAAATGTTCATAGATCACTCCGCGTTGAAGTAAGTCGTCAACAAGCCAATGTTGGGGGGGATAATATGCAGATGGCTTCTGTTGTTTCAAGAATATGATTTTGAGATCATAGTTAAGCCAGGAAGAATGAACAAGGGCCCTGACCACTCTTCGAGGTTGGAACATGGAGAAGAACCCACCAGTCTGGAGGATACACTGTCAGATGCACAGCTACTCACCATCATAAATATCGATGACCACTTCGCATAAATAGTCCAGTTCCTGGTAACAGGAATGGCACCTAGTGAGTATACAATTTCCCAGAAAAAACAGTTAGTAGTGTGTGTTGCAGACTTTTCACTGATAGAAGGTCAACTATACAAGATGGGACCTGATGAGATACTAAGAAGATTTGTTATGGAGGTAGAACGCCCACTAATCCTCACAGAATCTCATGAAGGCATCGCATGAGGACATTATGTAGGGAAAGCAACTGCACAGAAGGTTCTGCGAGCTAGACTTTGGTGGCCTACCTTACATAGAGATGCTAAGGATTATGCTAGAGCCTGTGATGTGTGCTAGAGAGTTGGGAGACCATCCAAAAGAGATGAAATACCATTAGCACTGCAGATGACCCTACAAGTATTTGAAAAATGGGCCACTGACTTCGTGGGAACTATCAAACCACCAGGGAAGCTCACAAGAGAAAGGTATATCATTATTGCGACTGAATACTTAACCAGATGGGTCAAAGCCACAGCAGTCAAGGACTGTAGTGAAACTACAGCTGCACGATTTATATTTTATGACATAATAACCAGGTTTGGATGCCCCAAGATCCTTATGAGTGACCAAGGCACACACTTCATCAATTAGAGAGTCGAAGCATTGACTAAGAATTTTACCATCTACCATCAGAAGAGCACACCTTATCATTCTTAGGTAAATGGAATAGTCGAAGCATTCAACAAAATCTTGGAGACAACACTGATGAATATTTGTAATGTGAACAGGGATGATTGGGATTTAAGAGTACCTACAGTACTTTGGGCCTATAGAACCACTTGCAAGAAACTGACCATGCAGACCCTGTTTAAGCTAGTATATGGTCTCGACGTTGTTTTCCCAATGGAATACCTGGTGCCAAGATTAAGAATTGATGCCTTTACAGATATGGATGACACTGGAGTTGTTCAAGAGAGGCTTGCATAGTTGGTTGAACTGGAAGAAGATAGATTTATCGCAGGATTTCATCAGCAGGTTCAGAAGGACAGAGAGAAGGCCTACCATGACAGGAACATCAAGAAGAAGGCATTCAAGCAAGGTCACTTAGTACTGGTGTATGACAGTAAGTTTATAAAACACCCAGGGAAGTTCAGAACGCATTGGCTTGGGCCATATGAGATCGCCTATATTACAGAAGGAGGAGTTGCACAGCTGAAGACATTGATGGGAGAATGGAAGGAAGGCTTGGTAAAAATAAGAGGAAAAGGGTCTAGGTATCAAGTGCATTTGAAATTGGGTACCAGACATAGAAAATACACTCTGCACAAGGAGGAAGAAGAGGCATAAAGTATAAAGTAAATATTTCACTGTGTAGTCCAAAACCGAAGAAAAATAGAAGGATCAGATCTGAAGTGCCTCGGGATGAGTCACATGTGAGTGTTGGGGGCCTATTGGCCCTTAGGTATGGAATCAAGCGAATATCAAGGAAGAAGAGGTAAAATGCAAACTTTGCGGGAGACACAGTGACTGTTACTGGGTCGAAGTAAGCAAAAGAGCAGAAAAGAAGGAGCGAAGCCCAAGAAAGCTAGTCGGTGGATGAGGAGATCAGGGATGACAAATAAGAAAGGTATATGGATCAAGGACAACTCAGATAGCAGGAAAATCCACCGTTAGCACCGCACGGGAATAAAGGAGAGACAGGTTGGCGAAGCTCGGGAAAAGAGGGTCAATTTGATCTAGGGTTTTGACACCTAGGTCTCGACCTAAGGTTGTCGATGAGGGGCTATATTGTATAAATAGAGGTCGAGAGGACCTAGGTCGAGTCGGTATTTTTGTTGAGCATTGTTATTGATTGTTGTTCATTGAGAGAATATTGTGTTGTGAGTGAGAGAGGTGTTGAGAGTAAGAGCCTTCTGTCCTTGTAATATCTTCAGCTGGGTGCGAAGATCAAGTCCTACAACTAGGTGCACAGGAGAGGGAGAGAAAGAGAGAAGAAGAAGAAGATCTGCTAGCAGAGAGCGTAGACAAGAACTGTAAGCTTTACCTTAATATATCATAAGCATAGTTCTGTCGACGTATCCCTAGGAGAGGGTGAACCATGTATATCTGGTGTTATGTGTGTATGATTGATGCTTTATCTTTGTCTTTGATATATTGTTATTGCATTATTGTATTAGATCAGATCTATAGAATGTGGAGTAGATTTTAGTGATAGTGAGCTAGGTATACTACGTTGTATGGTGTTAAGATCCACTTGATATTCCCCTAGTTGTATACATCTTTGTCCTGCAACCCCCCCCCCCATAGCTACTTCTAGTGAGACTGCATCTGCTTCGCAAGTGTTGCGGAAAGGGCTAGTATTTAGGGCTTGTTGGTGCTCTCTTGGAGTGAACCTTGGGTCTGCCCCTATGCCAACACTTACCTTTATTCTTCTTCACCTAGTGAAAGTTGTGAAGCTAGTAACCAGGTGGATAAGAAGAAGAAGAAAAGGAAGATTAAGAAGAATAAAAGTAAGCAAGGGGCCAAGATTCCAATCGCTATAGGTCATGTTGGAAACCAACAACCAAATATTTTTCATCATATTGGGAATTTTGATGATGTCGTCAATACTACTAAGATAGATTATAAGCCCAAATCCCCTTGCATTATTTTTGGGGGTTACCATCTTCTTAAGGATTTCCCTAGTCTTCCCAAGGTCTTAGGAGTGTGGTATATGGGTTCTCAACGAGCCGAGTCACCAACTATTGTAAAGCATGTTGGTGAGAACCCATAAACTAGTGATAGTAACGTTGGAAGTAAGAAAGGTAGAGTGAAGTTTCCTCGTAGGTTATGTGAAGGAATTCATCAAACTTACATTTTCCCTCATATGGATGAGACTTCACATTTGTTGGAAGATATTGTTGTTTCCCAGCAACAAATTTCAACTCGTTACCATAGGCTTCATACCGACCAGCCATTGGTTGATCTAATTAAGTTGTCGGTAGATTCCACTCTTCCTTGGAAATTAAATATCAAGTGGTCAACCCGATTCCATCATCGATCGTCAATCCCACTCCTCCCTTGAAGAGTTAAGTTCAAGTGGTCAATATGTTTCCATCCTCGGTCAATATGGTTGGTCAAGTGATCGATCCCTTTCCATCATTGGTTGATCGCACTCTTCCCTTGAAGATTAAAGTAGATATTGCTTAGGTATTTCTTATTACCACAAATTATTCCAGACAAGGGGGCACTTCACCCATTCCAACAAAACCCCCTCCAAGTACTGAGGTTATTTCCTTTGATTGGAGTATACTAACGGGACCTTGTCTTCCTTCCTATATACCTTTCCAAATCATTTTGAAGGTCTGCGATAAGGATTTACATCAAACTCTTATAAATGAAGGTGCTTATGTTAGTATTTTATCCTCAAACACTTGGAAAGCTCTGGGTTCCCCTCATCTTCTGCATGTTAGACAAAATATGTTAGATTTTTACAGAAGAGCTAGTGAATCTTTAGGGATCCTTTCTCATTTACCTATTACCTTAGGAAGGAGAACTTTCCATATTGATGTGATGATAGTCCATGGACCCTTATATTTTCATTTAATCCTCGAGTGAGACTATTTATGCTATGAAATGTATCGTTTGCACACTCTTTCGAGTGATTTATTTTCCTCATAATGAAAACATCTTGACTATTGATCATCTTTAATTTATTAGGCCCAATCATCATATGATTTTCGACCATTTGAATTCTCTAAATGTTCCCAATATAGTAGTATCCACCCCACCACAAGTTAATTATGTGGAGACATGTCCCGTTTTTTCAACTGTCAATGAGAACAAGCCTCGCACAGTATGATCAGCTTATTTTGACCTGGATATGATAGCTGACATGGTGATCTCTACAATAGGGATATTGGAGCATGATATCCCTACCTCTATTGCATCCCTCGACATGAATTCCTTCTGGAGCATTGTTCTTCTGTCCAATGGAAATCTCCTAGAAGCCATGATCGAGGTATGTCCCTTGACATTTTTTCCTTCCAAACCATTATCCTCTGTTGTGATTTTATATAATTTCTGAAGTTATTCCTAAATGTAATTGTATTGGTTATTCCTAACTGTAATTGTGAAAGGGTATATTGATCATTCATGTCCTTCAGGTATTTTAGAGTATAAATAGATGTTATTTCGAGTCATTTTGATCACTCATTGAATATAAGTACAAGAGAGTAGTGCGAAATATATAGGAGGATATTCTTGGTTCGTGTATGGGTCTCTTTGGTCTTGATTTCGTGAAAGAGCATTGTATGACATTGTACATGTTGCAGGAATCTATACTGAGGAAAGTTTGTAGGGTTTTATCCCCCTTGAGTGTTTCCCTGAGGATATATATTGTTGTTTTGTGGATATCTATCTTTCATTCATGATCCTTTTTCATATTAAATAATAATATATATATATATATATATATATAATATCATATCTCTTGAAAAATCAACATGGTATCAGAATGGGACTAGGTCTAACTCCCTCATAGGAGGGCCTGGGAAAATAAGAGAGATAGATTATGTTTGGATTCAGTGGGATTGATCTAAACAGTGAGAGAGATGAGAGCAATGAAGGAATCGATCTCATGAGCAATGGCACCTGTCACTGCAAAGTTGGATCCATGCCCGAAATATGAATCCATCGACTGTAAATATGGACTTAGAAATGAAAATCCCATCATAGTATCTTAAAATTACAATGGATACACCCTCATCGAAGAAACGCCTTGGGTGTAATAAACATGGAAAGCGAAGTCCACGTTATAATTCTTCCTAGGAGAGAAGATCTGGTAGCCTAGTGCATTTGGTTAGTTCTAGTAATTTCTTTGCTTTTATGCGATGTGTGGAAGGTGTGGAATATGAGGGCTATTTTGATTCCAGGGCATGATCTTGGTCTCAATGCCTTTATTATCCAATTTCTCTCTTTTACTGATTATTCGTATATCAACGTACATTCATGCAGCAACTACAAAACAAAAGAGGTGGTGGTTGTTTTGTTTAAAAATCAGCTGGTGATTGATAGCGGAAGACTTTTGATGTGTGTTTTCATGAATTATTTGTTTCTAGGAATGGCCCGTTTAGGCTCTACTATGGTCGGGAGCGATCTTACAGCATTAGCATTGAGTATAATACTCAATATTGTCTCTGAGCTTCATTATGTTTGGAAAGTGAAGAATCCAAATGAATTATTGAGTTCTCCTCCTCCCAAATTTAATATGGAGACCAAATGGTCTGACATAGAATGGTACATGGTGTTTATCATATCTACATAGAGAAACGTGATGAGGGTGACCCAAAGTTGTGCACTGTGGAAATCCTTGAAGCTCAGGGCCCTGACGGTGCCCGTTATCCTATGCACATCTACGACTTTCTTTAAAATATCATAGGCCTAGTTTCTTGTTGTGGAGTTGTCGAAGTTGGTGGAGATATCATGATACCAAAATACAACCTCTACGAACATTTATGAGACATTTCCATTGAGATTACAAAATGGTGGAGCTTCCAAGTAGAAGGATCCACTGAAGTGTTGTATTTTAAGAAGTTTATTTGATCAATGGTTTCAACGGTAGAATTGGGTCTCAGTGCGAACAGTCTTTTCAGCGACTGTGTCTCATTTGTTTAAGGAAAGGATAATAAAGATAAGGAATGTACATGGTGAGTTGGTAAAATATTAAGAATTCAAACATTGAATGACGATGTGAAAACTCATGCGATCGGATCGATTAGGTGATCACGGGCAAGACAAAATGGGATTTTCAATTTTCAATCTATTTAATTTTGGATGTGACTGTGTGCATCATGTGGTGTTGATAGTGATGAAAATGACCAATGGCATCATTTCAAAATATCCAAGTAATGGAATTACCATGAGGAAGAGAAAGAAGATGGTATTGTTTCAAATTCTCGAACTCAGATGATGACATTGTATATTAATAAAATGCTAGTGGGTTTATGAGCATGAGAATGTTGTGGGAGGAATTTGTATAATGTGAAATGAGAATGCCTTTGACGACAATATGGTGTGAATAAATATTCTAGAGAGGCCTATACAAGAATATATGTGTGTGACTATTTTATAATACCAACAATGATCCAATACATGAAACGTAAGCCTATAGGGGCCATCCCTCCTTGTACGTTGTGGGCAGCGTTAGCGCTACATCATTTTTGTATCAATTTGGTATGATAGCCTAAAATATTTTGAAGGCTAGGGATAAAGAGGAGTTGTCAAAATACCAGATTAATTCTATGGGATTCAAACCTTGTTCATGGTTGACATTTGCATCTACTTGGAGCCAAGCATTTTGCATATTCAGTGTCTGTTATGATACAAATTGTTTGGCGTTGTTAAATATATCATGATCACTTGAACCGCTGGTGCATGTTTATGTCAAATTATATTTACGAGAAATGCATATGGAAAAGTGTAATATTTGAATGATTACCTTGGGAAAAAGACAAGAGAAGAACTATGGTTTCCATGTTTTGGATTACCTACAATTTTCTGTTGGAAGAAATGGCTAGGAAAGAGGTGATTGATTGAATGCAAATCCATTGTATAGCTAATTAGGAATGCAAAGAGAATCCTCTTGGATGGAAAGAAACTCGATTCAGGCATCTGAGTTTGTGAAGGCACGTTTGGAAATATGCAAGGGGAAACAATGGAAAAGATGCAATGTTATTTCTACGTAGAGAGGTGTCTATCAAATTTATTGTTGCAATTATAGAAGAGGTGAGAAACCAGTGATGCACATGGTGTTCTATAGTGGATACTCTTTGCATTAATATGTTGATTGGGATACAACTGTGCATGCCTTCTATTCATGATATAATCATGGTTCATAGAGGAGGCAACCAGTCAGGAGGGTTGGAGTATGAATTTTTCCTCAGTCATAGAGGGAGCAATGAGTGATGCAAACTAAACAGTAGGGTTTGTTTTCAATGACAGAAGGAGTTGGCCTTTGAGTTTGACAAGAAGGATCTTAGTCTCATACATTACTATTTAATATTAGAAGTATGATAGATGAGATCTTCCTTGGTCAAGGAAAATATGTTGTTGAGATCTTGAAGAGGTTCAGGGTGTTGGACTATAAATCGATGGCATCAAATATGAAGTTTTTGGATTATACGACTTTAGAGGCTATGGATGCTACATTATACAAGAAAATGATTGGATCATTGATGTATTTGACGAATACATGACCAGATATATGTTTTGTTGTGAACACCCTGAGTCAGTACATGATTCACCCCAGACATGTTCACCTGATTTCAGTAAAACATATGATGAGGTACCTTCAAGGTACAGTGTATTATGGGCTCAAGTATGTTGCAGAAAGTGAGATCAATCTACTTGGATATTCAGATTCAGATTGGGCCAATAGTGTTGCAAACCAGAAAAGTACATTGGGATGTTGCTTCACTTTGGGATTCAGTATGATTTCATGGATCAGTAAGAAGAAGTCATGTGTATCACTTAGTATGGTTGAGGCTGAGTTTATGGCAGCATGTGTAGTAAGTCATGAAGCAATGTGGCTTCAGAAATTGCTGACTGGATTATTCGATATTGCGTTGGAGGAAACATGTATCTTGTGCGACAACCAGAGTTGTATAAATTTGTCAGAGAACCTGGTGTTTCATGATAGGTCAAAGCATATTGAAATCAGGTATCACTATATCATGGATATGGTGCAGAAGGGAGAAATGAGGCTCCAATATGTGGCTATCGATGAGTAGGTTGTGGATGTGCTAACAAAGTCGTTGTCAAGGATGAAGTTCGAGTACTTCAGGGACAAGCTTGGAGTACTTCAGGGACATGATTGGAGTATTGCAAGGTAGTGGATGTCATGATGACACGTTGTAGCTATTGGAGAGCTACCCACTGGCCCTGGATGCATGTTGAAGAGACGAGGTACATATGTTATCACAGGGTACTAGATGTCATGCATAAGATATCCAATTTTTCTGTAGGAAACTGAATAGTCTCATGATGACATGTTGTAGCTATTTGAGAGATACCCACAGGCCCTAGATGCATTCTATGAAGTCATTATGGATTTCATGTGATGTATATATTCATTTGTCTGATAGTCAATGGTAATGAGCTCGTGTGGATGGCAAAAATGTTAGAGATTGTGTCATATAGAATACCTTCCTCATTAAGAGGGAGTGTTGAGATTTTATGTAATTTCAGAAGTTATTCCTAAATATAATTGTATTGGTTATTCCTAAGTGTAATTGTGAAAGGTTTTATTGATAATTCATGTCTTTTGGGTCTTTTAGAGTATAAATAGAGGTTAAATCGAGTTATTTTGATCACTCATTGAATATAAGTACAAGAGAGTAGTATGCACTTATCTAATAGGCTATTATGGTTCATGTTTGGGTCTCTTTGGTCTTGATTTTGTGAAAGAGCATTGTATGACATTGTACATGTTGGAGGAATCTATACTGAGGAAAGTTTGCAAGGTTTTCTCCCCCTTGAGGGTTTCCCTGAGGATATATATTGTTGTTATGTGGATATCTATCTTTCAGTTGTGACACTTTTTCATATTAAATAATAATAATAATATATATATATATATACAATATCATCTCTCTTGAAAAATCAACATCCTCTTGGCAACCATGATCAAGATGAGGTCATGAGCATAGATTTTCTTTCTCTATGGAAATATCGTTAAAAAATGAAACAAAAGTCTGGGGATTGAACCCAGAGCTATGAGCATCATAGTTGCACATGGCAAGAAATGTGCACGATCTTGGGTGTACGGGAATATGTGATCACATGTTGGGAACCAATGGACTATTATTTGAACTTTTAAATATTTTTTGGAATGTTACAACTCATAAAATAGTGCATGTCTAATGTTTGCAAGAATGGGGGAATTCTTGCAATGAGTACCTTTTTGCATCAATAGGCCTACGTTATCCATTTTTCAACCCAATAGTAACATAACCATGGTGATTTGAATTAATTAATTAAACTCATGACTTGACTTGACCTTATAAAGAGAAAGGAACTAATAAAAATCAAATAAAGGATGACAAAAACAAATTGAAATGACTCAACACACCATGAAGAAAAACTAAGTAGAAGCTAGGTTGACATATGGATGAGTTGATTGGAGGAAGAGAAGGAAGAGGTGAAGACCTAGGATTTAACACTCAATTTGAGGCTAACAAGACCACCAAATTCATTGAATGGATTCAGCACATCCACCAATAGTTCCATGATATTTTGCAGAAATTCAATGCTAAGTACAAGCAGCGTCATGATCAACACTAAGTTCCCCATAAGTTTCAAGTAAGCGATAAGGTTTGGTTGAATTTGAAAAAAGATCACCTTACAAGGCCCCACCAGAAGCTACAACCACTTTGTTATGGACCTTAAACAATCACCAAGGTTGTCGAGAACAATGCTTTTGATTTAAGTATTCCCCCCTTCCTTGGATTACGCCCAGTATTCAATGTGGACCTCTTTCGACCATATTTTCCACCACTACTGAACACATCGGAGGTGGAAGAGAAGTTGACACCTACAGATCTCAACCCTCACTGCAAGGAATATGAAACCATTGATCATATCATGGTCACATAGGTTAAGGGAACCCACCAATAGAAGATCCAACTCCATCGAGTTGTCAAATCAGGGCAACTACTGCACTAAGGCAAGTGGCTCACCAAGCATCAAGTTCAGTAGAAGTTTCCCCATTTTATGGGGAAACTCAACGCAATGGACACCATTTCTTCCTAAGTGGGGAAGACTAATTCAGGTGGACATCAGTGACCACCCACCTATTCCACTGGCTCAACATACAATTTCCATTTTGGCAGTTTTCTACAGTTTTTCGAGTCCCAGACTTCCAGGGTCATTTTGAGGCCCTAAACGACGTTTTTTTGACATGGAATTTCCCCATAGATGCCAAAGAATTGTATTGGGCTATTCAAAATGTGTACTCCTTTTCTAGAACTTTTCAACAAGGTATCAAGTGCCACAAACAAAGATTGTATGAAAAAATTACGCCCTAGGGAAGTTGATGTATCAACTACCCCCTATAGATTTTAACCTTCTACAATATTTACTGCAAACAGATTTTCAGTAAAATAACAAAAAAGATACAATGGAAAATACACACATTACACAGAGAGTTTTCCCCTAGAAACCCAAACCGGGAAAACAAAAATATTCTATATTCATTCATAATGATACATTGTTTACAATACAATATACATATAGGAGCAAGCGACATCCAAAACCCTAACCCAATGACATGGCTTAGTCAACAACCCTAATTGCTTAACTAGAAATAGAAAACCATCGGCAAAAACCATGTGTTGAAAAACTGCCCAACAATGGACACGAAAATTGAGGTGATATGAAAAATGAGGCAAAAATGTGACATGTTTCCCAAGGAAAAACAATTATCGGGGGAATTGCCCCTAAACTCCCGCGTAGGGGGCTATCGGCCCCGTGTTACCCCTCAAACCACCCTACATTCACGGTGAAACATAGTAGACACTATATCTAGTTGTGAAAAGAATATAACACATACCCAACATTCTTCCACTTGTTGTTTTATTTTCATATAGGGGGTTACAAGGTTACACAATCAACAATTCAGGGCAACAATTCCCATGGATCATTTGCACGAAGAGAACTTCTTAGTGCTCATAGATTTTGTTAATGAATCTGCAACATTCTTCAAAGTGTCCACCTTCATCAACAACACTTTCTTTTCTTCAACCATGTCTCTCACAAAGTGATATTGAATATCAATATGCTTTGTCTTTGAATCATAAGTCGGGTTCTTCACCAAAAATATTGCACTCTGATTGTCACAATCTATCCTTACAGTTTGGTGTACCAATACATAAACACAATATTTGTAACCATATTACTTCTTTACTTGCATGAGTGGCTGCCATGTATTCAGCTTATGCAATTGAAAGTTCCACTACATCCTGTCTTTTTTGGATCCTACTGATTGCTCCTCCAAATAGGTTAAACACATACCCGCTTATAGATATCCTACGATCCAGATCTCCATCCCAGTCTGCATCCACAAAGACATGTATTTCCAACACTTTTTCCAATCCTAGTCTTCCTTGGTAGAAAAATCCATAGCTAGCAGTGCCACATAAATATTTGAAAACCCTTTTTATTGTTGTCCAATGTTCCTTCCTTGGTTTTGACATATACATGCTCAAAACTCACACTACATGTGCAATGTCCAGTCTAGTACAAACCATTTCATACATCAAAATTCCAATTGCATTCACATATGGAACATGAGACATGTCCTCCTCCTCTTCATGTGTCTTGGGGCACTTATCCATAGATAAATTTACACCAACAAGAATAGGGACCTTGATCGGTTTACATTTCTGCATATTAAAGACTTGCAATATTGTCTCGACATATTTTATATGATTTAACCAGAGCTTCCTCTTTTTTTATCTCTTTTAATTTCCATGCCCAAAATGAAATTTGAAGCACCAAGATCCTTCATGTCAAATTTAGAGGACAACTGAGTTTTCACATCCTGGATAATCTCCTTGTTGTTTCCTATGAGAAACATGTCATCCATGTACAAGAGCAAATAAATAAAATGATCACCAATTAATTTAAAATACACACAGTGATCCTCTTTGCTTCTTGTGAAGCCAAGTCCCAGCATACAAGTATCAATTTTTTGATACCACATCATTGGTGATTGTTTTAAACCATACAAGGAATTTTTCATCTTGCATACCAGCTCCTTCTTTCCCTTCACAACAAAGCCTTTTGGTTGCTTCATATAGATTTATTCTTCCAGATCCCCATGTAGGAATGTTGTCTTAACATCCATCTATTCTACTTCAAAATCAAATGTAGCAGCAACAGATAACAAAAATCTTATAGAAGTTAACTTGGCAACATGAGAAAAAATATCACCAAAATCAATTCCCTCAACCTAAGAATAACCCTTTGCTACTAACTGAGCTTTGTATTTCTCCACTTTTCCTTCTACATTGAGCTTCTTTTTAAATACCCATTTTTTGCAATGGGATTTCTTCCAGTCGGCAACTCAAATAGATCCCAAGCCTCATTCTTATCCAAGGCTTCCATTTCTTCATCCATGGTCTTTTTCCAAAGCTCTCCATCCTCTGAATCCATTGCCTCCCTGACAGTTTTAGGATCATCATCAGTAATAGAGAAAGAAAAAATTGAACGGAAATCAGATGGAGTATACCTTTCTAGTAGTCTTCTTTCTTGAACTGATCTCCTCAATACTGGAGTATGAGGATATTCTTCTTCTGATTCTTGTTCTTTTGTAGAGTCTGATTCATCATTCTTTAAATCAAACTCTATTTTCGTTGGTTCTTCCTTACTTGGTAGGACTTCTTGTTTAAAAACATCCTTTATTTCTCTAAATACTACATCTCGACTATACACAACCTTCTTAGTTTTTGGGTTCCAAAGCTTATAAACTTTGAGACCATCTTTATACCCAATAAAGATACACTTTTGGAATATGAACATAGGCCTCATAGCCAAATACCTTGAGATGTGTGAGATAAGGTTTCTTACCATTCCATACCTCTTGTGGAGTCTTTCCATCCAGTGCTAATGAGGGTGATTTGTTGACCATGTAATATGTAGTACCCATTGTCTCTGCCCCGAATTCTTTCCCTAACCTGACACCACTGAGCATGCACCTTGATTTTTCCATCAATGTCCTATTCATCCTTTCTACAACTCCATTCTGTTGAGGTGTATATGGAGTAGTCTTCTGCCTTGCTATACCACACTTCTTATATAATTCTTCAAATTCATTCTCACGGAACTCTCTATCGTTATCTGTCCTCAACACATTAATTCTTTT
This sequence comes from Picea engelmannii, assembly GCA_009831015.1. Taxonomy (NCBI): domain Eukaryota; kingdom Viridiplantae; phylum Streptophyta; class Pinopsida; order Pinales; family Pinaceae; genus Picea; species Picea engelmannii. The sequence continues at coordinate 468,751 of ML810160.1, forward strand.
CTCTCTTTGATTCTCAACAAGAGCCTTAAACTCTTTAAACATGTCAAAGACTTCATATACCTTCTTGAGGAAATATATCCAAGTATTCCTCGAGAAGTCATTTATAAATGAGACATAGTACATAGATTTTCCTAATGATGGAACCGACACAGGTCCAAACACATCACTATGAACTAGTTGTACAATTCCTTCTACCCTCGTTGCACCAAAGGGGAATCTTACTCGATTCTACTTCCCATATACAAACTGTTCACAGAAATCAAAATCCAAAGAGAAGTACTTAGACATACCTTCAACTGTACCTTTACCATGTAGTAGTTGAAGACCCTTCTCTCTGATATGCCCCAATATTTGATGCCACAGCATAACCTTTTCTCTAGAGACTATAGTATTTCTTTTTTCTTCAACTCCAATATCAGGAACAATGGAACTATTACACCCATCACTAATAGTGCTTCCTTGCATCTTATACAGAGTTCCAAACCAAACTCCCTTCATCAATGTCATTGCTCCTCGAACCATCCTACATGTTTCCTTTTAAAATATTGGTTTTACCCCTACATCATCCATTTTGCTTACATAAATCAAATTTTTGGCCAAATTTGGGATGTGCATAACACTAGGTAGTGTTCTAATCCTTCTATTTATGAGCCTCAACTTGAATTTCCCTCGTCCTATGATTATGGTTGTCGAGTCATCACCTAGGAAAAAATTACCTCCATCATAGCTTTCATATTCACAGAACCACTCCCTGTGGGGAGTCATATGAAAGGATGCACCTGAGTCAACCAACCATTCCTCACGATCTTCATGTGTGCTTGAAGAAGCCAAGTACACATCCCCTCCTTCTTCCTTGGAGGTCTTTTCTTCTATAGAAGGAGCTCTTTCAAATCCCTTCTTTTTCTCAATTTTGGATCTACACTACTTCTTGTAGTGCCCTTCTTTTCCACATCTCCAACATACCTTTACAACATTTTCGAGAGATTTAGATCTACCCTTAGACTTAGATCTCCCACTTGATGACGTAGATCTACTTATTTCATGGGAGCATCCTATTGCAAATAATGCATCTATGCTATGTCCTTCCATGTTCTTTCATCTCATATCCTCCGAGAACAAGGATGAGACCACTTCATCAAACTTCAAGGAAGTTGTATTACTACCTATGGCCACAACCAGACTATCCCATGAGTCTGGTAAAGAGCACAATAAACTGCTACACTTATCTTCATCTGAAATTTTAATCTCAATAGATACTAACTGACTTACCATAGTATTGAAGGCGTTCAAATCCTATTCCACCGAGTCTTCATCTCTCATCCTCAGGTTATACAGCTTATTTCTCAGGAAAAATTTATTTACTAGGGACTTAGACTGATACAGCTTCCCCAACTTATCCCATAAATATTTGGTTGTAGCTTCCTCTGACACATTCAGTAATACTGAATCTGAGAGACACAATCGGATCGTGCTCTTCGCCTTTTGATCCAATTTTTTCCAATCATCTTTTGAAGTTCCTGTAGGTGCAGTACCTGGATCCATCATGATCTACTCATCTCTATCCACCAACAGATCTTCCATCTTGAGCTTCCACAACTCAAAACTTTGTCCGTTAAACTTCTGGATCTCCATTTTTTAATTGCTCACCATTTCTTTTCACCTGAAAAATAAATACCACGGATCTCCCACTGTAACAAGGCTTATCATAGTCCAGAGCCAAACCCTTGACCGCAAAGGAGTTCCCCTGAAGCCAACAAAGTTCTGATACCAAATGTAGATTTAACCTTGTACAATATTTACTGCAAATAGATTTTCAGTAAAAGAAAAGAAAATATACAATGGCAAACACACACATTACACGGAGAATTTTCCCCTCGAAACTCAAACCAAGAAAACCAGCATATTATATATTCATTCATAGTGATACATTGTTTACAATACAATATACATATAGGAGCAAGTGGCATCCAAAACCATAACCCAATGACCTGGATTAGTCAACAACCCTAATTCCTTAACAGAAAATAGAAAACCATCGGCAAAAACCATGTGTCAAAAAATCGTCCAACAATGGACTCGAAAATCGAGGTGACACAAAAAACGAGGCAAAAATGAGACACATTTCTTGAGGCAAAAAAAAATTCTCGGGGGTGTTACCCCCATGTGTGCTCGGTGCAACGTAGCATACATTATAGTTAGTCGTGCAAAGAATATAGCACATACCCAACACCTCCATCGGGACCCACAAGCATTTTGGTGTTTCATCTTTTGGGGTTAGGATTTTGGATGTTTAGGGTTTTGTCATTTATTATTTATGTTTAAAAGGCCTGCGAAGCCTCATTGTAATCATCTTCTTGCGAATGCGGGTAGCCATCACATCTCTTCTCAGAGATAATCTACCACCATTCTAGTAAGTTCATTACACTATGTATTTTCTTTTACAAACTCTACAGTGTTTAATAGAAATTGAGTAGTATTTTATCTTTCTGTGTTTATCTTATTTTTATGTTTCATTTTGTTCCCTTATAAACCCGAACCCGGATCAAATTTGTTACTAGAGTAATATATCTTCTTATCTCTAATATATTTCCATTATAAAACAAGTTGTGTAAAGCATTTGCATAATTGTTATTAGAGAGAAATTATTAATGATGGGAAAAAGGTTTATATTTATATCATAAGACATTTTGAAAGTTGTCGAAAAGGGGAAAATACATTTTTACATTAAAATAAAATGTATTTGTTGTATACAATATGAAAGTTAAGAAAATTAAAATGTAATATTAAATTAAAATAAAATGTGTTTGTTCTATATAATATGAAAGTTAAGAAAACAAAAACGTAATATTAAATGCCATACTTAGAGATAAATAAAAGTTATTTTAGATTAGTTATTGATATGTACGGTTTATGCCTTTATCCTAATATCAATTAATATAGAGAGAGAGTCTAAGTACATTAATTCATTTGATTTAGCTTGAAATAAACATGTGTGTTTCAAACATTGCGCATCCTTGTATTTACATATATATTGAAAACATAAAATATATACTATTTTCTTCAATTGAATGTGCCATATATTGTAATAAGTGAACACCGCGGAGGGCGTTACAATTTATCCACATCGAGAACATTTCAAATTTTCATAGTATTTACAATGTTATTCATAAGTATTTTTAGAGCATGAAAATGAATGGAAAGAATAAATGAAGGAACTGGAATAAGGTTATATTTACCTTATTTTAGTGAAGAAAATAGGAAAATTCACTAATAATGTGGGTGTCAAATTAGCCATTCAATTGAACTCCTTCATAAGTTTTTTTGTTAGCATAATTTTGTGGATTGTATTTTAATATGAGGAATTCACAGTGTGACACCCATTTACCTATTTTGTGGAATATTGTCTAGAAAAATTTCAATGAACAATAATATAGAATTAATTCAAAATGAAGTTAGAGAGAGGTTAGAAAGGATGAAAGAACAAGTCAGATTGTGTCTTCTTGAAAATATTTCACATTATAGTATTGGAAATCTCATTGCATGCGCAAGGAAAAAATTGAATTCATGCCATGAATCTTTCCTTTGTTGAAATCTCTATCCCATTACTCCATTGTGGGATTTCATGGGGATTTCATCCTACAATGCAAGGCTATAGTAAAGGGTCATTTATTTTCATTAGTGTTAGTGGAGGCTCAATCATGTGTTCAACTCACTTCTCTAGTAGGGCTACTACAGATTTTGAATAGAGTGATTCTACATGGGATACCTATCCTAGATAATTAATTTAAAATATGCATGGGATACCTATCCTCGAAATTAATTTAAAATATGCATGGGATACCTAGTGATAATTATGCCAATACACCTCCAATGGAAGGTATATTTTCCTCTACAAGAACATCCCCTTCAATGGTGCCACAATCCATAAGGGAGAGGGGGAGGGGAAATTATTGCAACGGGAATGCCAACAACCAATGTTTCCTCTACCCAAAAAGACCTCCTTAGTAGTAGAAACATTATGGAGTGGGTAGTGAAAGAGAGTCCAATGCTATTGTTCCTCCTATTAGGGTGTAATAGAAACAACCCAATATCATGTCATCTAAAGGGGTTAATTGCCAACATATGCACCTAAACATGGTGCCATCATCCATTATCAATAGTAGTACCCAACGTTCATAATGTTGTAAAAATGGATCCAATGTCATTATGAGAATGGTGGCCTAATTATTTGTTGGTGGTCCAAATTGACACCACGTTAGTTAGAAAAAAGGTAGATAATGATGATTAAACTAACCAGGAACTCCTTGGATGATTTAGAAACATCTACTATTTTCTCTTACATATATTAGTAGAATCATTATGGACAATAATCAAATGATATGAAATAATGATATCATGAATAGCCTCCTTTTTCAATGCCTCTGATGTGCTACAAGTGACAAAGATGACATCATTAGCATAATTTGTGGCCCTACCAAAGACCTAGAAGATGGTTTTTACCAACACAAAGATATCAAAAGCATGATCACCTTGAATCCTAAATAATTCATGTGTGATTAATGGAATTCACAAAAAAATCTAAATAACTTTTACCAAGTCCTCACACTCATTTGGTTTTGATATACCTTTAAATAAGATAACATTGTTTTTGGAGAAGTCATAACTTTCTAATGTGAGGAAAGTTTCCCAACAAAAGATTGAGAAGAGTCAACTTGAAAAAAATTAGTTATCGTTATCGTGATCACAAGTTTGAAAAGATTCAACTTCCTAAACAATTATATTCACAAAAATAAAAAATATTACATTGAATTTATTGG
>ML810160.1:474874-511009 GCA_009831015.1 Picea engelmannii
ATGTGATACTCCTCTTAGATGTAATTTTCTAAACACAATGCTAGAAACATGTAATTATTTTCATCCATGACATGTTCATTTTATTCAACAAAAGAATTATCAAGAAATATTATTTAAAATTTGTTCGATTATAGTGATAGGTAATTAGAAATTAGGGAACTTAGATGATTGTAGTGAGAGAGGGAGAGAAAAGGAAGAGATGGGTGAGAAATAAGTGAAAGAAGAAAATGAAGTAGGAGAGTGTTGTAATCTAGGGGTTTGTATACAGGTGTTACCGATAGTCCTTACATAGAGAAATATACAAGTATTATACAGTAATGTACAACACACATGTAGAAGAGAGAAGGAAGAGAACAAAAGTAATAAGGAGACCATTAATAAGCACTTATATTATAATGACACCAAAACGAAAACTATCTAATTATTCATTTTTACATGCATGCTCATATTTATACTCATCTTTTAGTTATGAGGTAGTTACAACTGCTTAACTACCTTGATCGGTAATCCAACTTATAGAGTCGACTACATTCGCAGTTGAATACTCTTTTAATCAGGTCGATTGTCTGGTCTATTCAACAAAGTCGACTAGCCCCTCCAACATATCCCCCCACCTCAAATCCTTCTTCATCCCAAAGAAGAGTGAGATGTGGACTAACAATTACAAAATAAGAGATTGTTTGATTACAAAAAATTCTCGGTTGATTTCTTATTAACAAAATTAATCGGTCCAATGTTAATCAATTTTGGTGGGATCTTCTACAAGTGGTGTCATGCTTGATGTTATGTGATGTTGAGAAATTTGAATATTTGGTGCTTCTGATGGTATAGGTTGACTAATAGGTTCTTCGGGGATGGTTTCTAACCAAGTTTGTGATTGCTTAAGTACCACTTCTTCCCCTATTACTTTGACACATTTTTCTCACTTATGTCCTTCTAACAAAGATGATTCTTTTGCCTTTGTTGTTGATGTCGTTGGTTGCGTCCCTGGGGATGGGAGATTGAATTTTGATGTACTCAAACTGAAAAACTAGAATCGCGACCTTGGAGGACAAATTGAAGTAGGTTGTGGTCAACGTGGTGGTTGAATATATGGTTGATTTAGAGTTGTGTTATAGATATGTGGTGCCACTTGTTGGAGTTGTTGGTCAAATGTTTTCCAATCTTCAATTGTGCACTATGTGTGTACTCCCAGTGACTTCATTAGTGTTATACATTCGATTTTTATCATGAGGGGAGCATTCTTCATTTATGTCAGGTTGAGGTTAAATTGTTATTCTATCCATTTTACTTCTTGTATCACCTGGGTCATGTGGTCTATTGCACTACATGCTTCAATATGATCCTTTTTACCTTCTCTGAACCATTTTCTTTCTTGTTTCAGTAGATTTGTCTTGACCTTTCTTTCCTTGTCGATATGTTTAGTTAGTGCATCAAAGGTTTTGCAGTCAATTACAATTTTCCTTTTGTAATTTAATTCCTTTAAGAGTGTTTAATGCACCTTTAATTGACTACATCTCTCTACAAAATGAGGAGGCCAATTGTTGAGTATATTATTCATGGAGGTTGATTTCTCAGTGGATGCTTCAAGGTTTTTCCTTGTTCCTTTAAATTTTCCATACTCTATTTGCAAGCTAGATGTCATTTGGTCGACCTTCAATTTCTTGTTTTCTTCTTGCATCTGCTTTTTTTTCTTGCATCTGTTTGTTTTGTTCCTACATTTTATATTTTCCTTCTTCATTTGGTTGTTCTCCTATTACATTTAAAGGTTTAAGTCGAACATATGTTATATTAATTGCTTCATTGAGTCGAGTCTGACTTCAAAGATGTCAAGGCCAATGTGTAGTTTCTCCTGGGATAGCTTGATGCACTCTATCCATGTGGCATTTTCTTTTTCCTTCCCGATCGATAGTCTATCTAATACTTTCATCAAATTCCTCCATCTCAGGATAGACTCTTTAGAGAGTTCATTATACAAGATTAAAATTTGATTGTCATGTGCACTTACTCAATCAAAGATGACCTTGGATGTACTGCTAGGTTCCTTCTATGAACAAAAGGTTGTATATACTCTAGGATTTTTGGCCTTTTCTTGTGGGGCTTGCTTATTGGTTTTCCTCTTGGGAAACTTTGACATTTTGGGTGTCGATTTCTAGGTTGATATCAACATTTTTTGCTCAAGTTTCTTAGTTAGTTGATATGTTTGTTGTTGGGTTTTCACAATCAGTTTTTTTGTCGGCTCAGGATCTATTTTATCTTTGGCATGTTCGCCTATTTTTTCATCTAGTTGTACCTCATTTTGTTGTTGATCGACATGGTCAATTGTTCCTTGATTATTCGGTTGGTCATTCAATGGAATAGTAGATTGGTGTCATTTTTATTTATTCATTTATTTTGGTTGTTTATCTTCCTCATTTACCCACTCCAACTAATGTTGTTGTTCAACTATGGGATCATACTATTGTTAGCCATTTGTTGGAGTCAAATTTTTTTGTTGCACTTATTGTCTAGTCGATTCCTCTTATTTGAATTTTTCATTTGGTTGGTCCAGTGGTAATTGTGTTTCCTTGTTTTGTCCTTGCTTGTCGGTCAGGTCCATGGGGTTGTTGTTTTTATGTTTTGATTCGTTCCCCAATTATTTTTGTTGGTTATGTGTCTGGTTCAATTGTCGACTCTCTTCCAATCACTTTTGTTTTTTCCTAGTAGTTGATTGCTACTGTTCTTCCCCCTGGTCCATATTTTGTTGCTCATTTCTCAAACCCAACTGAGTATGTTCTGATGAAACATTTGACTATTGTTTCTTTCCTTTCTACTTATCTTTCTTTGGGATTCCCTGGGATGATATCTCTTGAGATACCTAATTAGGTGAGACCAATGAATTTTCCTAGGTTAGATCAATTTATGTTGGCTTAGGATTAGTCTGCTATGTTATTTGTTTACTAATCTAGGCCTATTTTTCCTTACTGGTGCTTGAGTGCCCTATTTTATCTATGCAGGATTCATGTTGATGTTGTTCATATCATCAACATTTTCCTCAACTTGTTTCCAATTGTTGCTCAACTACAATTTTATTTTGACCTCTTTGACAGAAATATCCTTTGCGAACTCATTTTTATCAGCAAAAGAGGGTCCAACACTCGACTCCATGACCTATTTTGTTCTGGTCTACTATCGTCATGTCATCTTTCCTTTCAATATAGTTTATTTAAGAACCTATTGAGCCACTTTATCCAACTTTTTCTTTATGTTGGGGTATTAAAATTCTATTATAGTTATACCTTATAAAATTTTCGTTTTTTCGTTTGTGGTTAAACGACTGGGGTTTCCTAGTTGAATATAAAGGGAACATTATAGAGCTCTACTTCTTTCTATTCTTCAGATTCTCCATTTTGTAGTGGTGGCATAAGCTCATCTGCTTTGGCCAAAGTTGTTAGACAAATAAAAAAGGAGGTGGTCGAATGATGTTCTAATTCACTGAAAATATTTTCAATGGTCGGTTGGTAACTTAGGTGCTTTGGTTGTATGACTATGTTGTCAATATACCACACCTTTGTTGAGTCTAAGTTTAGCTAGATATGTGATGTGTTAGGTAGTGCATGTCATATCTTCCAAGAAAATATCCATAATATGTCAAACATTCTTTAAGTTTGTGACCCATTCTTTAAACATTTGGTCAATCGGCAGAATCTTGATCAATCCTTTCCAATTGCCAGTAAAACACTGGTAATTGAACATAGTCAACATTGTTGTCTTTGTAAATGTCGTCTCACTAACTAGGCTAACCTAACTCATGGATAACCATATGAAAAGTGAAGGGAACGGGATTGATTTCCTAGAGTTCTGGAACTCCTGGTAGTTATTTATAATGATGTCATCCAAGTGGCCAGCCTAGTTGTATACTTTTATTGTTTGTGCAACTTTCCCTATGGCCTCCAGCATCTTGAGCTTCACATATGATGCCCTACCAATTGGGGTAAGGCATAGTGCAATAATTACGCATTCCCACTTGACATGTGGCTCCTTCACTTGACTGATGATTATCCATTTTGAGTTCTTCGAAGTGGTTGACCCTCTAAAAAATTTTATCCAAGCATTCAAGTCAATTTTCTTTGGGATTTTTTCTATTTTGTCTGCCAACCCAGTGATTTTTTGAATTAACCCAGTTATTATTTGCAATGGTCGGTTGATCCAAAGGGTTTCTTCATGGTACCGACTAATGATGAACTTAGTCGATTCTTCCTTCCATCCCCAGAATTTGGCTACCTATGGGGCACTCGTATAAGTCCTAATCTGGGATTTTTCGAGCACATTGGTTTCTTTCTTCTATCTTCCAGCCACCATCCCCCAACTGGTTAAGTTCTCCAATATGCTTCTCCAAATAAATCTCATACATTTTAGCTTGTTAGATGTTTTTCATTCTAATTTATATCTTAGTCATAGTATTTTTATCAAACTTATGCTTCATCTGAGGTTCAATTAGGATTTTTCTAGTGTATATATGGCCTCCCATCATCGACATTGTTAGATTTCTTTTATGGTCAGTGATTTGTTCAAAATATGCAGTCTTATTGGTCGATGGTTTGCACTCTTGTTGTTCACACCAATCGCTTAAATGACCAAAGGATGAAAATAATGGTTTTTTACATGTAGTGCGTATGTATTTATAGACTATTATTGGCAGGGTTAAATAAATTTGTGTGCGGAGATGTCCCATCGGCATACCTTAACATTTATTATAGGCATTAATTTTGGTTCGTGCGAGAAACATGTGAGACTATTGGTTATTTGTTAGTCGACTAGCTCTAGTGCATAGCTGGTTGAGTCAAATTGATTATCTTGGTCAATTCTACTGACTCATTCAACTCTTTGGGCACAATCAATTCTCCTCAGATGGTCGAGTGGGTTGACTTGGTCGATTTCTCTTATTTGGTTGAGTCATCCTTCTTAGTCAATTAGCTTTGTTTGTTTGATTATTTTCTGATGGTTGATTACATTCATTTGGTTGGTTTGACCAACTTGGTCTATTCTTCTTGTCCAATCGATTATGTATTCGTTGTCGATTGTTTTATCACAATCGAGCTGATTGGGTGGTTGATTTTCTTATGATCGTCAATTTTCTTGAGTTGGTCCATTTTGTAACATGCTCGTTTGATTTTTGAATGTCTCACTCGTCTATTGTCTATAAATTTCACTCGCTTGGCTAATAGTTGATGCAGATCTTGTCCATGCAATTGTGATTTCTTCCTTGGCATTATAAGTTCTTCCATCAACTTTTCCTTATTTTTCTATTATGATCGACCGATTTTACAATACAATTGCTTCTTTTCGATTAATTTTACTATAGTGTTTGAATTATGGTACTTATTGATGGTCTAGATCAGTTATGTCTTCGTTAAGTAACTTGTTTCCCTTAGACAATTTTGTACCTAATTTTGCATAACCGACGATTTTATTGAACTTTTTCCTCTTTTTCTCTCTTTTTTTTCAAAGAAGTTTTATTTCTAGGACTAGACTGCCACAAAGTGGTTTTCAATCCAGTCCATGCCTATTGGTGTCTCTAATGATATTTTCACCAACAGACATCTCATTACTTTTATGGATGATATTTTTCAGTTAATCCCCATTAACGACTTTATCAAATAGTTTTCCTTGAAAATTTCTTAATTGTACTGCACCATTCGATCGAATATCTTCAATTACAAATGGACCCAACTAGGCAGTTTCTAACTTCCTTATCTTTCATTTAATATGACTATCGTATAGTAAAACCAAGTCTCATTTTTTGATGTACTTCATTTTAATATGTTGGTCATGTCAAGCCTTTTGTTTTCTCTTTGATCCTCTTGGTGATAGAATGCAGTCAAAATTTCATGTTCTAGCTTATTCAGTTGATGGAGACATTCTTGTGTGGTCATTGTATGGTCATACCCAAGGATAAATGACACCCTTGTTGCATTCATCTAGAAGTGTAGGGGTACTACAATGTCTTTCCCATATACTATCTTAAAGGGTGTATGACCAGTCGATATTTTATATGCAGTATTGAAATCCCATAATACTACGAGAATCTTATCATCTCAATGATCTCATTCGATCCCACAAATTTTAGTCAATTCTTTATGCAATTTTTTGTTGAAGGACTTGACCACCCATGTTTTCTTATGGGTGATAAGCATATGTCTTTCTATGGTTGATCATGAACTTTTGTAGCATTAATTTAAATGTACCATTAACAAAGTGTGTCCCCTGATCACTAGTTATTCTTAATGGACATTTGAATCTTATCCCCTGATCATGAATAGTAAATTGGGGTTCATCGAGTTCAGAGGCATCTCATCCTTCCAAAATGGTCAATCCATTCATTGAAAAATATCACATTGTTTTACTTTTCTTCGAAAATATTTATATAGAGTCAACCACCATAAATCGACTTGAATAATATGTATTCTTATTGTATTTGCTCAAAAGTGGCCACCCATGAGATTATCATGTGATTCATCCATTATACCTTCTCGTTCATGTTCAAATGCATCTCCTCAATACATTATCGCATCCCAATTTATATAAGTACCCATCCATGAGAATGAATGGGGAAGCCTTCATTGCTAATACTTTCTTTTTTCTTTCCGAAAGATCTTATGGAGCCTTCCCCTCTTCTAAAAATTGTATGATTTCTTCCAACTCCATTGGGGTCGCTCAACTCAAAACGGGTGAGTGTCTAGAATCTCATCCTCAATTATTTTTGGTTCTTTTCACTCGTTTCAAGTCAAGGCAGGTTGTTAGTTCTGACATTATTTTTCCCTAGTCCGACTATGATTTCAAATTCAAACTATTGAAATAGTAACAAATTATTCCTTGGTGAACGAACGTGTTTATTAAATACTTAATATCTTGGTGGTATATGAATAATGTAAAGGGGTTTTCAGAAAAATAATGATGAATTTTTTGGAGAGAAAATATCATTACTAATCCTTCTCTCTTCGTAGTTGAGTAATTGTGTTCAAATTTGTTCAACTTTTGACTAGCATACTTGTTAGGGTGATCGACCATGTAAGCACTTGGTTGGAAAAGTATTGCTCCAATTTCCACATTTGACGCGTCAAAGTGCACATGAAATTGTTTCGACCAATCAAGGAACGTTAGTAGGTGCCTCCACCAATTTTTTGTTTTAACAATTCAAAGGATTCCTTGCACTCTGCAATCCATATGAACTCAATTTATTTTCTTAGGAACTCATCAATCGGGAAGGTTATATCGGATTAATGTCTAATAAACTTTCGATAGTATCCAATATGTCCCAAAAATATTTTAATCTAATTTTGATTTACAATGGGTTCTGAGTTGAGGATCACTTTTATTTTTTCCATATTCACCTTAATTCCATCCTTACACACAACATATCCTAGTAGTATTCCAATGGGAATGGAAAATATACAATTTTTTTTGTTTAAAGAAGTTTTTATTTGACAACACCTCTCCAACATATTTCTAAGTCATTGTATATATTCTTTAAGCAAGTTATACATAGTCCAAGTATACAACCATTGTCTTGTAGATGTACTCTTAAAATTCTTTAACCACAATTCTTGAAAACAATGTTGGTACATTCTTTATTCCAAATGGAACGACTATGTACACAAAAGAGCCAAATTATGATACAAAGGTCATTTTCTCTTTATCTCCCTCTACGATGGGTACTTGGTTTCACCCCAAAAATCCATCAATAAAAGAGTAACACTCATGACTTGCCACTTCGTTGATTATTTTGTATGTGAATAGTGTCGAGAATGGATCTATTACTATTATCTTGTTAAGTCCTCTAAAGTCGACACATTCTCAATTTATTTAAGTCGTGTTTCTTTGGTTGGAATATCATGGGACTAGCCCACTCTAATTTATCATTTGGATAGACGATTCCAGCAGTTAGCATCCCTTCAATCTCTTTTTAAAGGATGGGTTATATTTATGTGTCAATTTATATGGAATTTTTTTAATGGACTTGGCCATTGGTATGAGGTCAATTTTTGTCTCCCCCATCTCTCTTGCAAGTCCTTTTAAATGTTTATAGTCCCAGGAAAACAGATCGTGATATTCCTTTAGTAGGTTGACTATCTCCGCGGTCTAAATTTTCGACTAGTAGCAACCTATACGAGACATATTTGGTTGAACATTAGTTGATATATCGACTTCCTTAGTTTTTAGCTCTGCATCTATCCACTCAAGGGGATTTGATTCATCGATTTTCCGCTCCCCTTTTTTCACTTCATTGTAAGCAAGTGGAAAATATGGTTTTGTATCGACTCTCTTTGTTTCATATTTGGATATTCTCATAACAGTTTTTACTTTCTTAGACACTCCGGGGTGAGTCTTTTTCCATCTACAAACTTGTCCAGGAAAACTTATGTTTTCCCTATCAAGTCTACAAGCTACTTGGTTCTCTTGTTCTTGGAATGACACAAATTTACCTATATTTTCAATTTCATCAAGACTTGGTCTCTCAATAAAATATTTCAACCGTTTAACTGCTTCAATTAACTGAGCCTATTTTGGTCTAAATTCAAAGTATTTGATAAAAAAAATCCTTAAGATCATACCATAAAAATGTTTCACCATGTGATTCCTTGATCGTATATCATTTGTGTGGTATGTCATCCAACATATTTGGAAACATGTGTTGCCATACTCATTCATCAATGTAGCATATTCTCTTCCATTCATTCTCACATTGGTGTATATGGGCTACAGGGTCAAATCCTAACTTGAATTTGGGAATGTTGACCATTGTAGAAATATTTTCACCTCCAAATCACTCCATGAAGTATGTGGTGGTGATTTTCCATGTTTATAGTTGTGGAGTGGGTGTCTCCCACCAACAAGTTTCTTGACCAGTGAAAGATTACACTAGGCTTTGCATCCTTCCATGATCTCCAATTGTTTTTTATACTTCATTGACATGTTATGATGGAGAGTTTCTTTCCTTAAATATTAACAGAGTCATTAGTTCTAACTTTAATTTAGTGGGAAAGTGGTTTGATGTTTTCTTAATATTATTTTCATATACAACTGGTGCTAATTTGATTGAAAACTTATGGATAGAGATGGCCTCAATCGACTTAAACTCTTTATCCTTCGACTCATAATTTTGTATATGCCATTCATACAGCTCAGTATTTGAATTTTGGCCAACCAACAAAGCTGAATCCTGTAAAATTTCTCCTAATGTGTTAGGTTATATATTTTCCTTGTATTCCTAAATTATCTAATACAATATATTAGCTTATGCATCTTATATCCCTCTTCGAAGTGGCAATTTCCTTCGTCTTCCTACCCCAAGGGCACCCGACCAGTGTTGAATAAGAAAAGATGCCTTCAACTAGGTCTATGACTTCTAAATTGGCCAAAGTCAAAACTCCCATTATGATTGTCTAGACATTCTTAAAGGTTTTGATGGGATCTACAAACCTTTTATCTACTAGTTTTAGATAATTCATTTTATGCACATGTTAGCAACATTACTTGTCTTCAGCGTAGGGATATACGGGTCTGCAGATTGCACGAGAAGCGCCCGAGCGCAACACACAGAAGAAATCCATTTCGGGCCCAGGTCAAGCGAGCAAGCACTCCGATTTCAACGTTCAGGATGTATCCAAAGAATCAGATCAGCGGTGGGTGGGAAATCGCGATTAGCAAAGCTGCGCTAAGGTTAGCGTAATGGATAGCGCCCATAGTATGTTCAGAAATGGATGACAGTCGTTCATCCCAAAGGGCACGTGGCACGAGATCTGGTCGCGTCGGCTTTTCGACAGTCGCAAGTGAAAAGGGTGAAGGTTTTATGTCTTTGAACATCATTAAACCCCGAACCCCGACAGCGCTGAAAGCGCCGAAACTGGGGCCTGCGACATCATGAAGCATTTTCAGTCATCCATCTAAAGGGAACATCTGGCAGCAAATTGAGTCATCTCGGCGTTTCTCCCATTGCGACTCCAAGACGCAAAGAGTAGCTCCATTATATTCTAATGCGCGAGGTGTCGGGAGAGTCCCGGACTCGGGCCCACGGTATCGTCAGGAGAGTTAAGAGCCATCAGATCTAGAGGGACGTGTGGTGCCAGATTAAGCCGTCTCGGCATATTGCTCATTGCAATTTCGATCAGCAAGGATCATCCCCTTCATATTCGCGAACGTCGAAAGCGCCTTGGGAATAGGCACGTGGTCACAATCCGTGGTCACTTGAAGGAAGAAAGGAGCTGTGTAAAGAAGGCCAAGGTGCCGAGTTCAGTTACAGAGGGGATCGTCGCGATCTCCAGACGCCATTGGATCTGATCTTCATATTGTTTCTCGCCTAGAGTAAATGATGGCAAGAGCGGGTGGTTGGAACCTCCTTTCATTCATTAAGTGAGGGGATGGAGGGTCTGGCAAGTCGTCTTCCCGAAGAGGTCCTGTGTATCGATTTTCTCAAAGAAACCATGTCGAAGTCCTTGGCTCAACAGAGAAGTATGCGCACACTAGCCCAAGCACTTAATGGCTCAGCTACCCTCCTTGCAGGAGCCATGCGTAGTTAAGATGGCGCTTAAAGAAAGATATCAGTACGAGTTTGATTGAAGGGACACCAAGCTTTGGGTGATTGGACACGCCTCTATGAGGTGAATTTTCCTGAGGATATAGACTCAGTTCTAGTTTTTGTAAAGCATCGATGGTTGAGCAAAGCTCCCGATTGTAAAGTTTTGATGAAGCACTGGTCGCTCTGGTTAATGTATAAGGCATTTGAGACTTCTTACTTTATGGATGTCAGCTTCTTTTTCGTCTCTGTTTACTGTGTTAGAACGGCTCAGAATTGGAGGATCCAGTCAAGTTGTAGTTGTTATAGGATGATGTAGGTTGGATCATTGTAGTAGTTATATTGTTTCTAATCAGTTCCTGTTATTTTCGTAGCGCTAAATGACTTAGAATTGGAGGATCCAGTTGAGTCACTCTTCAGCTCCTTGAAGCTCCGGACCAAGAGGATCTTGGCTTCTGAGTTTTTCATCCTCAAGCTTCTGAAGGCTTTTCGCCCAAGGCAGTCTTTCTCACCCTTCTCACAAGTATTCCCTCTATTACCCTTTAATTCATTCACTGACAAAAGTTGGATCAAGACCTCCCTTGCTACATACATACCAGGCCCGGTCTCCTGAGTCAAAGTTTTATCTTCTTGAGTCTTTACCCATTTGATCACCCTCATTTATTAAATCAAGACATAAAACTGATGGGAATTGGGCTCTGCTCCTGCAAGCAATCCAGGAGTGACTTCTGACACTAGCATTTCTGGCGTCGTTGCCGAGGACGAAGTTGAAAATTTTCCCTGGGATTGAACGACATTGAGCCTCTGATTCCGAAGGTGCATCAGGTATTAGAGCCTTTGAAGATTGCTACTCTGCACCTGGCGACTCCATTGTGACGACTCCATTGGGGAGAACCTTCTCTATTAATTGTGGCTTTCAGAGGTAGACACACGCGGTCTCATCCACAGCTGCCTCTAGCTACACCTAAAACTGATCCGGAGGTGGTTCTCAGAAAAGGAAAGAACTCTGAAGAAGAAGATTCCATCGCCGAACCAGGTAATCCTCCATCTCCTTCTGTAGGAACTCCATTTTTTCCTCCTCAGTTTCTCAATAGGCCTCCTTCAGAGGTTTCCCGTTTCCTGAATTTCGGGAGTGTTCCTGCTGATTTTTCCCCTCCTGGTTTGGGATTGGAGGGAGAAACCCTTGTCACGCCCCTCTCCTCCGAAGTTGTACCCTGGCGTAGACCCAGGACCACAGAATATTTCTCCACTCTTGCACAAATAAAAACACCTGCTGACTTGAGCTCGTTAGCTTTCTCCTTAAATCCTCTCTTGTTTCCCACTCCACTTCGAGACTCATTCCCAGTAGCCCCTTCGCGAACTCCTTCTCCTCCAAGCTCTCCTCCACCTAATATTCCTATGGCTGGTGCTAATCCCCCTCTGAATAGAATGGATTCCATAGTTGTTGCCAGATATGCTCCCTTAATCCTATCCCATCCTATGAATCCTCTCCCTGCTGGAGATTACTTGAAGTATATGCCCAAGTTCACTAGGGAAGGATACATAACTGTCGAAGAGAACCTGGCTACTTTCTATAGTTATGTAGACAACCTCAACATTGAAAATGAAGATGTATGGATGAGAGTCTTTTTCCAGAGCCTATATGGCGAGGTGAGGAAATGGTTCAGAGGATTGGCCCCCGGATCTATTGTTGGGATCGAAGCCCTGGATAATGCTTTCCTGAGGCAGTGGGGTGATAGGAAATATTTCATGTACTATATGACATAATTCAGGTCTCTGAAGAAGATGGAAGGAGAGTTTGTCTCTGACTTCTCCAAAAGATTCAATAAGATGTATAATAAAATCCCTGTCGAGATAAAGCCTTCAAAAGCCTCGGCCAAGATCTCTTATGCTAGTGCGTTTGGCCCCGATTTTTGTCTGTTACTGAGAGAAAGAAGAGCCACCTCCTTGGCTCAAATGCAAGATGCGGCCATAGAAGTGGAATCCAATGTAATAGTAGTCGATAGACTGAGAAGCAAGACCGACACAGACAGGAGGAAGGGAAGGTCGGAAGCCTCGACTTCTGGCCCATCAGTGCCCCACCCTCAAGTGGATGAACTGACTAGGATGGTGAAGTATCTATCTGCAGAGATAGAGAGAATGAGGGTGGAAGGGAGGAAATCATACAAAGGCCCCCAAAACGCCAAAAATGGAGGAGGTTTTAGAAGGCCCAACAATATTGCTTCCCCGACTGTGCAAAGGGAGAGGGGAAGAGACAGAAAAGACCAGAAGATTCAGGCCCCTTTCCAAAACAATTTTGTGGCCGAGGGGGGAGAAGGGGAAACAGAGGAGCTGGATCCTAAAATCCATTGCTTCGTGGACACTCCTCCTTTTCCTCATCTCACTCAATCAACATATGAGGAGTCTCTCATGGACAGTCAGCTAAATGAGCTGAGCAAGGAAAACAAGACTAGTGGCCGCCAAGGCAGGTATGACTTGAGGTCCCAGAAGAAGGCAGTAACACCTGATGTCCCTGAGAAGCTCACCAGAACAGAGAAGCCTGCTAATGAAGCAGCAAACAATCACAGAGGTAAGAAGACCCAACCCCTCTCTCCCATTATCCATAGTCATGCTCCATAAATAAGAGAAATCCCAAAGCTCTCATCTTCTTTTAATTTCAAGCATGAAATTCAAAAAATCAGAATCCCTGTGCCCCTGACAGAATTGATCAAACATGAAGGATTCAAGAAACATTTCTCTGAACTTTTACATTCTAAGGTCTCAAGCCTTTCCACAGACTCCATCAATTTTCAAGATGAAAAGCCTGCAGTTATTCGAGGTCCTATGATAGAAGACAGGAATTACTCATCCCCTCCCTTCTACACTTCTTTGAACATGCATGACAAGGTACTGCACAATTGTTTGATGGATTCAGGGGCTTCTCACAACCTTATGCCCAAAACTGTCATGGAAGAGCTAGGACTAGAAGTCACCCGAGCTTATCATGACCTCTATTCCTTTGACTCCAGAAAAGTTCAGTGTCTAGGAGTTATCAAAGACCTGGTCGTGACCTTGTTTCAGCTGCCCATGAAAAGTGTGGTCATGGATATTGTAGTGGCCGATGTCCCCCCCAAGTTTGGAATGTTGTTATCAAGATCTTAGATAAAAAGACTAGGGGGAACCTTGCAGATGGACCTCACATACACTATTATCCCAGTGTTTGGAGGAGAGCATAGAAGACTATACAGGGAAGCCCAATTGGCCTACATAATCAGTGATGAGGCCAACCCTACCAACCATCCCATTTTTGCCTTGGACATCGATTTAGGTTCTAGTGTGTTTCAACTCACCCATGCTCCCGAACCTCCTCTTAAACTCAGAAAGCATCTCACCATTTCCCCTAAATTTCCTCCCTCCATCACCCCTGTCTGGAAAATGTTCTTTGATGGAGCCTCTTCCAGGGAAGGCACTGGAGCTGGGGTGGTCTTTGTGTCACCTGCTCAGGAAACCATATCTCTGTCATACAAATTAGAATTTGAAGCTACCAACAATGTGGCAGAGTATGAGGCTCTTGTTCTGGGATTAAGAGTTGCGAGGGAAATGGGAATTCAGGAGGTAGCAGTGTTCAGTGATGCAGATTTGGTGGTCCAACAGATCAAAAACGCTTATCGGGCTAAGAATCCTTGACTCAGAAGCTACAGAAATGAGGTGTGGGACCTAGTTGACAGTTTCTTCTCAGCATTTAACATTTCTTTCATCTCAAGAGAAGAGAACACGATGGAAGATTCCTTGGCTACATCAGCAAGTAATTTCAAAGTACCCTTGTCACCCAATTTCAGATATGATGTGAAAGTGAAATACAGGCCCTCCATACCTGACAACGTCAAACATTGGAAGGTATTCGAGGATGATCTCAAGATCAAGAAGTTCTTGGAGACTGTCGAAGAATTTTCAGAGATGCATATTGACCGAGACTCTGTCTCTGAAGAAAATCTTGATGGGGGTAATTTTCTGAATAAGATTGCAGAGCATAACATTGTGCAGCTGCCCGGCAATCATATTCCAAGGGGACTAGTTCCTTTGGAAAGGCTTTTTGATAGAAATGATGTGTCATTAAAAGGAGAGACCTCGGAGGATGACATTGGTACTATTCAGTGAAACATTGGGACTGAGAGTGAGCCCAAGTTTGTCAGATTGTCAAGAAGTCTAACAAAGGAGAAAAGGTCTAAATACATTGGACTTTTGAGGGAATTTGTTGATGTGTTTGCCTGGACATACGAAGACCTCAAAACCTATGACACCTTTGTCATCGAGCATAAAATCCCATTAAAGAAGGAGGCAAAGCCATTTAGGCAGAAGTTGAGACAAATCAATCCTATGTTGTTGCCTATCATGGAGAGGGAAGTGAAGAAGATGCTTCAAGCTCAGATCATTGTACCACTGAGATATTCAGAGTGGGTGGCCAACTTGGTGCCAGTAAAAAAAAAGAATGGAGAGATCTGACTCTGTGTAGACTTTAGAAACCTGAATAGGAGCTCACGAAAGGATAACTACCCCTTGCCAAAGATGGAACATATACTGCAGAGGGTAACAGGAGCTTCCAGGATGTCCATGATTGATGGTTTCTCTGGCTACAATCAAGTCTCTGTTCTGCCTAAGGACAGGGAAAAGACAGCATTCACCACTCCATGGGGCACATTCATGTATGCTAAGATGTTGTTTGGATTAATGAATGCAGGGGAAACGTTCCAGCGTTCCATGTACATAGCTTTCATCGGGGAAAAGGATAAATTTGTGGCGTTTATCTGGACGACATCACAGTGTTTTCAAAATCTGACAAGGAACACTGTCGCCATCTCAGGAAGGTTTTCTTGAAATGTAGAAATTTTGGCATTTCACTAAACCCCAAGAAATCTCTATTCGCCATACAGGAGGGAAAGTTACTAGGCCACATAGTATCAGCAGAAGGATTCAAAATTGACCCCAGCAGAGTTGAGGCGATACAAGCCTTATCGATCCCGAGTTCCAAGAAGGAGATCCAATATTTCCTCGGTAAAATTAATTTTCTGAGGAGGTTTGTGCCTAACTTTGTTGAGGAGGTAAAGCTTATAACAGCCATGTTGAAGAAAGGAAATGAAGTAAGGTGGACCCCTCAATCGCGACATTCCTTTGAGAAAATCAAGAAGGCCCTGGCTTAAGCTCCTGTGCTTATCAGTCCCAACTACTTGAAGGATTTCCTTATTTTCTCCTTTGCCTCACCTGACACAGTGGTTGTCGTTTTATTACATACAAACAACATTGGGCTAGAGTAGCCTATTGCTTATTTCAGCAGAGCATTGAGGGATGCGGAAATCAGGTATGACACTATGGAGAAGCAGGCCTATGCTCTAGTAAAAGCTCTCAAGGCCTTCAGAACCTACATCCTGCAGTCAAAAATCATTGCCCATGTCCCCTCAGCTGTTGTTAAAGATATTCTTACTCAACCTGACATAGACGGGAGAAGAAGTAAGTGGATAGCCAGGATTCTGGAATTCGACCTGGAAATAAGGACTACCAAATTGATCAAAGGTCAAGGTTTAGCCAAGCTGTTGGCTAAAGAAAAATGCCAAGATCTGGGGATAAGTTTCATATGCGAATGCTCAGGTATTCAGCAGGATCAGCTGTCTAACATAGACCCTCAAAGGGAGCCCCCATTGACTCGATGTCCTTGGTATAAGGATGTCATATACTTTCTGCAAGAGCTGCGGCCTCCTGACGGCCTGCAAAGAAACAAAGCAAGAGATCTGAAGCTCAAGGCAGTCAGATATTGCCTTATCGATCAAATTTTATAGTGGAAAGACCCTCTGGGGGTGCTTTTAAAATGCATGAGTCCACAAGAGGCCAAAATGATCGTGGTTGAATTTCATAGTGGCATGTGTGGAGGGCACCATTTCTGGAAAGCCACAGACCACAAAATCCTCAATGTTGGGTACTACTGGCCTACCATGTTCACTGACATCTGCAAAAGGGTCAGAACCTGCATCAAATGTCAAAAACTTGCAGGAAAGCACCAGCTCAAGTCTCTGCCATTAAATCCAGTGGTGGTTTCAGGACCTTTCCAGCAGTGGGGCCTAGATTTCATTGGAGAAATTCACCCTGCTTCCAGTGGGTAGAACAGGTGGATCCTGACTGCTACAGATTTCTTTACCAAGTGGATTGAAGCTATCCCTACCAAGAGTGCTTCCCACAAGGTAATCATTAGATTCCTGGAGGACCTCATCACGAGATTCAACTGCCCGAGTAAAATTGTCACTGATAATGCAGCCGCTTTCAGGTCCGATCCGTTGGCCAATTTTTGCAAGCAGTTCAGAATCAAGCTGATTCACTCCACCCCATATTACCCACAGGGCAACGGTTTAGCAGAATCCTCCAACAAAAGCCTGATGAGGATCATCAAAAGACTGTTGGAAGACAACAAGAAGGCCTGGCATTCCAGATTAAAATTTTCTCTATGGGCCAACTGAGTGACCACAAAGAGATCTATCGGCATCTCTCCTTTCAAATTAGTCTATGGAGCGGAGGTTGTTTTCCCCTCTCAGTTAGCCATTCCTGTAGCAAATTTCCTCCAGGACCATCAGGAGGAGCCTGATGACATGATCAGAAGGATTCATTCGCTAGTGGAGGTCCAGCAGGCTAGGGAGAAGACACTGGACAGAATTCAGGACCATCAGCAAAAGATCAAGCAGGTTTTAGATAAGAAGGCCAAGAAGGAGCGGTTCCAGATAGGAGACTTGGTGCTGAAATGGGATGCTCCTAAGCAAGATAAGGGAAAACACAGCAAATTTGAAGCCCTGTGGATCGGGCCTTTCAAAATCTCTGAGACTTTCTCAAATAACACGTACAGATTGCGAGGTTTGGAAGGTGAATAAGTTTTCAGCAGCCCAGTGAATGGGCATTTTTTGAAGAAATGTTTTGTTTGAGTCTCAGATGGCTCCTTTGTTTGTAAATATTGTCATTTTGTTTCTTTGTTTGTTTTCATTTTTATTTTTCGGCTTAATAATGACTCCACAGCCCAACAGCAAGGCACTGGAGCTGCAAAATGAGTCCTTAGAGAATCACATGGATGACTCTATCCCCTGTGGAGCCTAATGTTAGCAACATTACTTGTCTTCGGCATAGGGATATCCAGGTCTGCAGGTTGCATGAGAAGCGCCCGAGCGCAGCACACAAAAGAAATCCATTTCGAGCCCAGGTCAAGCGAGCGAGCACTCTGATTTCAACGTTCAGGATGTATCCAAAGAATCAGATTAGCGGTGGGCGGGAAATCGCGATTAGCAAAGCTGATCTAAGGTTAGCGCAATGGATAGTGCCCATAGCATGTTCAAAAATGGATGACAATCGTTCATCCCAAAGGGCACGTGGCACGAGATCTGGTTGCGTCGGCTTTTCGGCAGTCACGAGTGCAAAGGGTGAAGTTTTTATGTCTTTGAACATCGTGAAACCTCGAACCCCGACAGCACCAAAACTGGGGCCCATGACATCACGAAGCATTTTCAGTCATCCATCTAAAGGGAACACCTGGCAGCAAATTGAGCCATCTTGGCGTTTCGCCCATCGCAACTCCAAGACGCAAAGAGCAACTCCATTATATTCCGATGCGCGAGGTGCCAGGAGAGTCCCGAACTCGGGCCCACGGTATCGTCGGGAGAGTTAAGAGTCATCAGATCTAGAGGGACGCGTGGTGCCAGATTAAGTCGTCTCGGCATATCGCTCATCGTGATTTTGATCAGCAAGGATCAGCCCCTTCATATTCGCGAACGCCGAAAGCGCCTTGGGAATAGGCATGTGGTCACAGTCCGTGGTCACTTGGAGGAAGAAAGGAGCTATGTAAAGAAGGCCAAGGCGCCGAGTTCAGTTACAGAGGGGATCGTCGCGATCTCGAGGCGTCATTGGATCTGATCTTCATACTGTTTCTCGCCTGGAGTAAATGACGGCAAGAGCGGGTGGTTGGAACCTCCTTTCATTCATTAAGTGAGGGGATGGAGGGTTTGGCAAGCCGTCTACCCGAAGAGGTCCTGTGTATTGATTTTCTCAAAGAAACCATGTTGAAGTCCTCGAATCAATAGAGAAGTCTGTGCATGCTATCCCAAGCACTTAATGGCTCAGCTAGAATCCTTGCAGGAGCCATGCATAGTTAAGATGGCACTTAAAGAAAGATATCAGTACGAGTTTGACTGAAGGGACACCAAGCTTTGGGTGATTGGACACACCTCTGTGAGGTGAATTTTCCTGAGTATATAGACTCAATTCTAGTTTTTGTAAAGCATCGATGGTTGAGCAAAGCTCTTGATTGTAAATTTTTTATGAAGCGTTGGTCGCTCTGGTTAATGTATAAGGCATTTGAGACTTCTTACTTTATGGATGTCAGCTTCTTTTTCGTCTCTGTTTACTGTGTTAGAATGGCTCAGAATTGGACGATCCAGTCGAGTTGTAGTTGTTATAGGATGATGTAGGTTGGATCACTGTAGCAGTTATATTGTTTCTAATCGGTTCCTGTTATTTTCATAGTGCTGAATGACTTAGAATTGGAGGATCTAGTTGAGTCACTATTTAGCTCCTTGAAGCTCTGGACCAAGAGGATATTGGCTTCTGATTTTTTCATCCTCAAGCTTATGAAGGCTTGTCGCCCAAGGCAGTCTTTCTCACCCTTCTCACAAGTCTTCCCTCTATCACCCTTTAATCCATTCACTGACAGAAGTTGGATCAAGACCTCCCTTGCTGCATACATACCAAGCCCGATCTCTTGAGTCAAAGTTTTATCTTCTTGAGTCTTTACCAATTTGATCACCCTCATTTATTAAATCGTGACATAAAACTGATGGGCGTTGGGATCTGCTCCTGCAAGAAATCCAAGAGTGACTTCTGATGCTAACAGCACCAATCCAAGTCTTCCAAGTTTCGTCCATGCCTATTGCAGGAGAATATTGAATCAACATGGGGTTTATCTTGAGACAATTGCCTTAGGTTTTTGTAAGATATTGTATCTTATTTGTCCCCTTTTAAAATATTCAAAATTTCTAGCAGTCAATCGATCAACATTTTTTTATTTTAATAGCTACAAGAACTCTTCTAAGCATATTTTATGATTGTTGTGTTTTGTTATCAATTCCCATGTGCTATGGTTTTTTCATATTCATTATTCTTGAAGAAGTCCAATTCATGTTGCATTACTTGTCCCTCTTGTTCAAGGTTGGGATAAGTACTTTTTATTCTAAGTGGTCGAACCAGTGAATCTTTGCACATATACATTTCTTGTCCAATTTCGGATCTTGTGACAATGTGTAAGTCCTTTAAATTCAAAACTTCATGTTTTGGCATACTATGCAGAAGGTTTACATTTTTTTTGTTCATAACCTTTTCTAAAATTATAGGACATCCTTCTGTTGAGTGATTTGTTATTCCACACATATTATAGAATTTGAGGTTGGTCCTTTCTTTTAATGGACAGTTGGGGCTTATGCGGTCTTCCTTCCAACATGTAAAGTAGTATGTTCTTCCCCGACCACAACCACCTCATCCTCCTATTATGTATCTTCAATTGTATCCATCTCTTCCTCCTCTTCCTTGGTAACCTCCTCTTTGTCCGTGGTAACCATTGCCTCTTCCCTAATATCCTTCTCTTTTACCTTGCTCCATGTTATGATAAGCAACCTAGGTATGGTAGATTGTGTGATAGTTTGGTTTGTTCGAACCATTTAGATAACACTCTTGCATCAAGTGGGATACCTCATCACAAATGGCACACCATTTGGGTTTTAAATTCTTCAGTTTGTGGGGGAAATACCTAGTATTGTGATTTGTCAGAGATTGAAAATTTTCACAGGACTGAATCTCGTGCATCCATAGTGGACCACAGATTTATTGTAGTAATCTCGACACGTACCATTGAACAAGTAATTTCTCATCAATCGTGTATGGTATTTGTCTTAGAAAATATTTGAACCTCTTATCATATTCTCGAATGGTCTCTCATGGCCTCTTATTTATTTCTTTAAGTCTTTGTGCAACAAGATACTTAACATCTTTTGATTTAAAGAATGATATAAACTTGTCCTTGATTTCAGCTTTTTTTCTTTGTTGATTTTCAGTGAAATTGATATACCATGTTAAGGATCTTTTTCTTAGAGCTCCCTCTTTTTTTTAGGACACATTGTTTCATCACGACTATAAATTGATTGTGCATCTTCTTCTTCAGTTAAAAACTTTGGTTGGGGGTGCATCCATGAGATCCTTGATATGAAGGAGTATATTTTCATCTCCTTGATTTCCTATCGAGATTTGATCTATCTAGGGAATCTCGATCAATAATGTATCTCTCAAATTTCCTTGATCATTGACTCAATACTACATAGAAGAGAACTTAGGGTCATAATGTAACCTATGACGGAGGAATTCTAATATGTGGGGACTTTCTTCTTCAGGGATCAAATATCAACACAATGCGGGTCCCAAGTCATCCACATCCATGATTTCAATGGAGTCTTCTATTTGAAGGGCACCATCTACTGCATCTACCAATTGCAAGCTTCCACTCCTCACAGGAACCATCGGGGCTACTCCTCCTACATATATATTTTCAACACAAATCTCACAACGGTCCATCACTCCAATTATCTATCATTCCTACGGTTCTTTTCTATTCAACTTTTGGAGATCTCTCACATCACACACCTCCTCTATTCTTCTCTATCTCTTGTCCTTTTATAAATTATGAATATTGGCTGATGATTTATGATATTGCATTCGATGTGCAGTTCTCTTCTTTGATTCTTCTTCCAATGTATATTCACTCTATCTATCGATTGACTTCCTCCTTCCTTCTATCATTATTGCACTTTGGTGCAGATCGACTAGACTTACTCTTATTGAGGCATCTCATGAAAAAATAACCCCCAACTTATACCCAGTCGGTGAGGGTGCACTTGTTTAGCATATTCATTTTTTCAAAAATAAATCCCAGGCTTCTCTTTTGTCTTTACAATCAGTTTCCAAAAATATTTCTCGGTCAGCTTGTTGTTGCCTCCAGTTGATATTTTTTTGAGTACCAAGAGGATGGAAATATTTGACTATGTAACCAACTCCTTTATCTAAAATAAATTTATGTAATGAGTAGTTATTGTATATAAAAACCCATTGTTGAAGTCATCGTAAAACCTCTCTTTGATTTTGTCTACCGATGTTTGCTCCTCGATTGCTTGTTCTTCATTGTAATCATCCAGAATTTTTTCAAACCACTCATATAAATTTGTTCCACCCCCATTAATAATTTTGAAAATCAACCACTTGTCAGTGATAAGTTTATTCATTAGTGGGTCAGTCGATGTATCTTTTAATTTCTTCAGGGATTGATTCAAAAGAAAATCTGTGGATTTCTATGAAGAATTGGGTCCTCACTTTTGCAAGTGCCAATCGATTTCTGTGTGCTTAATTTTTCAGATAATTGTTGACCTTTCTCTCCCACCACTCAAGTATCTCTTCCATACTCAACATTTATGTGTGCATTATTTTACAAGATCGGGTTCAGAAATTACCGACAACAGAATCAATGTTGTAATATATGGGTTTGTATGCAGGTGTTACCAATATTCCTTACACATAGCAATATACAAGTATTATACATTAATGTACAACACACACCTAGAAGAGAGAAAGAAGAGAAAAAAAAGTAATTGGGACACCAAAAATAAGCACTTATATTATAATATCATCACAACAACAATTATCTAATTGTTATATGTTACATGCATGCTCAAAATTATCCTAATATTTTAGTTACTAGATAGTTACAATTGCTTAACTATCTTGGTTGGTCGACCTGACTAGAGATTCGTTCGACTTTCAGACTCAATTGTGTTCTCACTTGACTACTCTTTTAATTTGGTTGACTATTAGGTCTATTCGACAAATTCGACTAGCGGCTCCAACATGGAGGAGGGAGAAGAAGAAGAAAAACAAGAGGAGAGGGGAAGAAAAATAGGAAGAGGGAGAGGAGGGGGAAATAAAAAAACAAGAGGGAGAGGAGGGGAGAAGAAAAAAAAATGAGGGAGAGAAGGGCGGGGGGTAGAAAGAGAGAATGGGTGAAGGAAAATAAGAGTGGAAGTTGGGAGACATGAAGAGAGAGAGAGAGAGAGAGAGAGAGAGAGAGAGAGAGAGGATAAGAGGGAGATAGGAAGAGGAAGGATATGGGGAGAGGAAGAGGGGAAGAGGGAGAGGAAAAGAAAAAGAAAGAGAGGAAGAGGAAGAAAGGAAGAGATATTCCTTGAACATTTTTTTTTGTTCTTTTTTTTTTAAATCCCATCTCCAAGAAACAAATTCTATCTTCCATCTCCAAAAATAAAATCTGATTTTTTTAAAACCAATAAATTTAAACAAATAGGGGGAGAATGACAAAAAAAAATATTTGAATTCAATAGATCCAATGACACCCTGCAAATCTATCTTGTTTACTCCTATTGAGTGCCCTACAAATCCCTTTTAGCTCCAAGAATCTCTTCCCCATAGGTTCAAGTAAGAATGAAATGTGGGAACCCCCTTTAGGTTCAAGTAAGAATGAAATGTGGGAAAAAATGAGACACATTTCTTGAGGCAAAAAAAAATTCTCGGGGGCGTTACCCTCATGTGTGCCCGGTGCAACGTAGCATACATTATAGCTAGTTGTGCAAAGAATATAACACATACCCAACACCCCCATCGAGACCCACAAACATTTTGGTGTTTCATCTTCCGGGGTTATGATTTTGGATGTTTAGGGTTTTGTCATTTATTATTTATGTTAAAAAGGTCTGCGGAGCCTCATTGTAATCATCTTCTTGCGAATGCGGGTAGCCATCACATCTCTTCTCAGAGATAATCTACCACCATTCTAGTGAGTTCATTACACTCTGTATTTTCTTTTACAAACTCTACAATCTTTAATAGAAATTGAGTATTATTTTATCTCTCTATGTTTGTCTTATTTTTATGTTTCATTTCGTTCCCTTATAAACCCTAATCAAGTTTGTTACTAGAGTAATATATCTTCTTATCTCTAATATATTTCCATTATAAAACAAGTTGTGTAAAGCATTTGCATAATTGTTATTAGAGAGAAATTATTAATGATGGGAAAAAGGTTTAAATTTATATCATAAGACATTTTGAAAGTTGTCGAAAAAGGGGAAATGCATTTTTACATTAAAATAAAATGTGTTTGTTGTATACAATATGAAAGTTAAAAAAATAAAAATGTAATATTAAATTAAAATAAAATGTGTTTGTTGTATATAATATGAATGTTAAGAAAATAAAAATGTAATATTAAATGCCATACTTAAAAATAAATAAAAGTTATTTTATGATTAGTTATTGATATGCACGTTTTATGCCTTTATCCTAATATCAATTAATATAGAGAGAGAGTCTAAGTACATTAATTCATTTGATTTAGCTTGAAATAAACATGTGTGTTTCAAACATTGCACATCCTTGTATTTACATATATATATATTGAAAAAAAATTATTGAAAACATAAAATATATACTCTTTTCTTCAATAGAATGTGCCATATATTGTAATAAGTGAACACCTCGGAGGGCGTTACAATTTATTCACATTGAGAACATTTCAAATTTTCCTAGTATTTACAATATTATTCATAGGTATTTTTGGAGCATGAAAATGAATGGAAAGAATAAATCTTGAAGGAATTGGAATAAGGTTATATTTACCTTATTTTAGTGAAGAAAATAAGAAAAATCACTAATAATGTGGGTGTCAAATTAGCCATTCAATTGAACTCCTTCATAAGTCTTTTTGTTAGCATAATTTTGTGGATTGTATTTTAATATGAGGAATTCACAGTGTGGTATCCATTTACCTATTTTGTGGAATATTGTCTAGAAAAATTTCAATGAACAATAATATAGAACTAATTCAAAATGAAGTTAGAGAGAGGTTAGAAAGGATGAAAGAACAAGTCACATTGAGTCTTCTTGAAGATATTTCACATTACAGTATTGGAAATCTCATTGCATGCACTATTTGCAAGGAAAAAATTGAATTCATGCCATGAATCTCTCCTTTGTTGAAGTCTCTATCCCATTGCTCCATTGTGGGATTTCATGGGGATTTCATCCTACAATGCAAGGCTATAGTAAAGGGTCATTTATTTTCATTAGTGTTAGTGGAGGCTCAATCATGTGTTCAACTCACTTCTCTAGTAGGGCTACTACATATTCTGAATAGAGTGATTCTACATGGGATACCTATCCTAGATAATTAATTTAAAATATGCATGGGATACCTAGTGATAATTATGCCAATACACCTCCAATGGAAGGTATATTTTCCTCTACAAAAACATCCCCTTCAATGGTGCTACAATCCATAAGGGAGAGGGGGAGGGGAAATTATTGCAACAGGAATGCCAATAACCAATGTTTCCTCTACCCAAAAAGACCTCCTTAGTAGTAGAAACATTATGGAGTGGGTAGTGAAAGAGAGTCCAATGCTATTGTTCCTCCTATTAGGGTATAATAGAAACAACCCAATATCATGTCATCTAAAGGGGTTAATTGCCAACATATGCACCTAAACACGGTGCCATCATCCATTATCAATAGTAGTACCCAACATTCATAATGTTGTAAAAATGGATCCAATGTCATTATGAGAATGGTGGCCTAATTGTTTGTTGGTGGTCTAAATTGACACCACGTTAGTTAGAAAAAAAGTAGATAATGATGATTAAACTAACCATGAACTCCTTGGAAGATTTAGAAACATCTATTATTTTCTCTTACATATATTAGTAGAATCATTATGGACAATAATCAAGTGATGTGAAATAATGATATCATGAATAGCCTCCTTTTTCAATGCCTCTGATGTGCTACAAGTGACAAAGATGACATCATTAGCATAATTTGTGGCCCTACCAAAGACCTAGAGGATGGTTTTTACCACACAAAAATATTCAAAGCATGATCACCTTGAATCCTAAATAATTCATGTGTGATTAATGGAATTCACAAAAAATCTAAATAACCTTTACCAAGTCCTCACACTCATTTGGTTTTGATATAACTTTGAATAAGATAACATTGTTTTTGGAGAAGTCATAACTTTCCAATGTGAGGAAAGTTCCCCAACAAAAGATTGGGAAGAGTCAACTTGAAAAAAATTAGTTATCGTGATCACAAGTTTGGAAAGATTCAACTTCCCAAACAATTATATTCACAAAAATAAAAAGTATTACATTGAGTTTATTGTAAAAAAAAGTATTGTTCACATAAAACTATAAGAGAATATTATGGAAGAATAGGCATACTACTCCCTAGATCCATTTAAAGGAATCCCTATCTTTGCAACTAGACTATATAGAGAGAGGATAAGAAGGATGAAGAGGCTAGGGATAGTTCGACTTATGGGATTGGTAGAGGAAATCCTTTGTTTTACTCGATTTAAAATTTGGAAATGAGGGAGGCTTGATAGATTATTAGTTTTTTAAGGTGTCTTAAGTGATAAAAAAAAAATAAGATTGTGGATTGAGGTGGGGAGGGCTCTGACCAGCTTCCTATTATGATCCAATTAGAAAATAATTATACTAAATAACATAGTTCTTTAAAGTTCAACTCAAAGGTGGTTAAAATATGAGAGCTTTCTAAATCTAGTAGAAGATTAGTCGATTAGCTATGAAAAGTCTTTGAGGTTGTTTTCTAGTCTTGGTTTATGAAAGGTAGTAAGGAATTTGGTTTAAAAACTCCTTCGTCCGTAAAAGGAAGTAATGAATTTGTTTCCTTTGAAGGCCCTTGYGTCTTGTTTTCTTTAAAATTAATCTCTATATTATTGATGAATAATTAGTTGAAAGCCTGTGATATTCGAGGTTGTTGAATGCRACGTATATGGAAACATCTTAAATTTTGGTTCTCGATTCATTATGTTGATGACACTATGTTTTCTTTTCTTTAATGAAATATGACCATAAGCCTTGGTATATAAAAGATGACCATAAGCCTTGGTATATAAAAGGAAATTAGGAATTTGGCTTCGTTTGAAGCACCAAACTTCTAATATTATATTGAGAAATGCATTTATGAATTGTACACATTTAATATCTTATTAAAAGGTTACAATTTGATTCACGAAGTATAAAGTAATTCATTACATTTTATCATTGATAGAGGAGATTAGTTTATTGGGGAGGGGTCAAAAATATGAAATTACTATATATTCATTTGTATTTAATTTTGACCTAAAATATGTGGCAAAACAAAAAGGTGACAATGTGATATTCCTCCTATATGTAATTTTCTAAACACAATGCTAGAAATATGCAATTGTTTTCATCTATGATAGTTATTTTTCTCAACAAAAGAATTATCAGGAAATATTATTTAAAATTTGTTTGATTATAGTGATAGGTAATTTTCTAGTAGAAATTAGGGAACTTAGATGATTGTAGTGAGAGAGGGAGAGAAAAGGAAGAGATGGGTGAGGAATAAGTGAAAGAAGAAAATGAAGTAGGAGAGTGTTGTAATCTAGGGATTTGTATACAGGTGTTACTGGTAGTCCTTACATAGAGAAATATACAAGTATTATACAATAATGTACAACACACACATAGAAGAGAGAAGGAAGAGAACAAAAGTAATAAGGAGACCAGTAATAAGCACTTATATTATAATGACACCAAAACGAAAACTATCTAATTATTCATGTTTACATGCTGCTCATATTTATACTCATCTTTTAGTTATGAGGTAGTTACAACTGCTTAACCACCGTGGTCGGTAATCCAACTTATAGAGTCAACTACATTCTCAGTTAACTACTCTTTTAATCTGGTTGAATGTCTGGTCTATTCAACAAAGTCGACTAGCCCCTCCAACATATCCCCCCACCTCAAATCCTTCTTCATCTCGAAGAAGAGGGAGATGTGGACTAACAATTACAAAATAAGAGACTATTTGATTAAGAAAAATTTTTGGTTGATTTCTTATTAACAAAATTAATCAGTCCAATGTTAATCAATTTTGGTGGGATCTTCTACAAGTGGTGTCATGCTTGATGTTATGTGATGTTGAGAATTTTGAATCTTTGGTGCTTATGATGGTATAGGTTGACTAATAGGTTCTTCAGGGATGGTTTCCAACCAAGTTTGTGATTTCTTAAGTAGCACTTCTTCCCCTATTACTTTGACACATTTTTCCCGCTTATGTCCTTCTAACAAACATGATTCTTTTGCCTTTTTTGTTGATGTCATTGGTTGCATCCCTAGGGATAGGAGATTGGATTTTGATGTACTCAAACTGAAAAACTAGAATCGTGGCCTTGGAGGAGAAACTGAAGTAGGTTGTGGTCGATGTGGTGGTTGAATCTATGGTCGATTCAGAGTTGTGTTATAGATATGTGGTGCCACTTGTTGGAGTTGTTGGTCAAATTTTTTCCAATCTTCAATTGTGCACTATGTGTGTACTCCCAGTGACTTCATTTGTGTTATACATTCGATTTTTATCATGAGGGGAACATTCTTCATTTATGTCAGGTTGAGGTTAAATTGTTATTCTATCCATTTTACTTCTTGTATCACCTGGGTCATGTGGTCTATTGCACTACATGCTTCAATATGATCCTTTTTGCCTTCTCTGAACCATTTTCTTTCTTGTTTCAGTAGATTTGTCTTGACCTTTCTTTCCTTGTCGATATGTTTAGTTAGTGCATCAAAGGTTTTGCAGTCAATCGTGATTTTCCTTTTGTAAGTTAATTCCTTTAAGAGTGTTTGATGCACCTTTAATTGACTACATCTCTCTACAAAATGAGGAGGCTAATTGTTGAGTATATTATTTATGGAGGTTGATTTCTCAGTGGATGCTTCAAGGTTTTTCCTCGTTCCTTTAAATTTTCCATACTCTATTTGCATGTTAGATGTCATCTAGTCGACCTTCAATTTCTTGTTTTCTTCTTGCATCTGTTGTTTTTTCCTGCATCCGTTTGTTTTGTTCCTACATTTTATATTTTCCTTCTTCATTTGGTTGTTCTCCTATTTCATTTGAAGGTTTAAGTCGAACATATGTTATATTAATTTCTTCATTGAGTTGAGTCTATCGACTTCAAAGATGTCAGGGCCAATGTGTAGTTTCTCTTGGGATAGCTTGATGCACTATATCTATGTGGCCTTTTATTTTTCCTTCCTAGTCGATAGTCTATCTAATACTTTCATCGAATTCCTCCATCTTAGGATAGACTCTTTAGAGAATTCATTATACAAGTTTAAAATTTGATTGTCATGTGCACTTACTCAATCAAAGATTACCTTCGATGTACTGCTAGGTTCCCGCTATGAACAAAAGGTTGTATATACTCTAGGATTTTTGGCCTTTTCTTGTGGGGCTTGTTTATTGGTTTTCCTCTTGGGAAAATTTGACATTTTGGGTGTCGATTTCTAGGTTGATACCAGCATTTTTTGCTCAAGTTTCTTACTCAGTTGATATGTTTGTTGTTGGGTTTTCACAGTCAGTTGTTTTGTCATCTCGGGATCTATTTTATCTTTGGCATGTTCGCCTATTTTTCATCTAGTTGTACCACATTTTATTGTTGATCGACATGGTAAATTGTTCCTTCATTATTCGGTTGGTCATTCAATGGACTAGTCGATTGGTGTCATTTTTATTTATTCATTTATTTTGGTTGTTTATCTTCCTCATTTACCCACTCCAACTAATGTTGTTGTTCAACTATGGGATCATACTATTATTAGCCATTTGTTGGAGTCAAATTTTTTTGTTTCACTTCTTGTCTAGTCGGTTCCTCTTATTTGACTTTTTCATTTGGTTGGTCCAGTGGTAATTGTGTTTCTGTGTTCTGTCCTTGCTTGTCGATCAAGTCCATGGGGTTGTTGTTTTTCTGTTTTGATTCGTTCCTCAATTATTATTTTTCGTTATGTGTCTGGTTTAATTGTCGACTCTCCTCCAATCACTTTTGTTTTTTCCTAGTAGTTGATTGCTACTGTTCTTCCCCATGGTCCATATTTTGTTGCTCATTTTTCA
Source organism: Picea engelmannii (assembly GCA_009831015.1). Lineage (NCBI taxonomy): Eukaryota > Viridiplantae > Streptophyta > Pinopsida > Pinales > Pinaceae > Picea > Picea engelmannii. Next base: position 504,474 of record ML810160.1, read on the forward strand.
AACCCAAATGAGTATGTTCTGATGAAACAGTTGACTGTTGTTTCTTTAATTTCTACTTATCTTTCTTTGGGATTCCCTGGGATGATATCTCTTGAGATACCTAATTAGGTGAGACCAATGGATTTTCCTAGGTTAGATCAATTTATGTCGGCTTAGGCTTAGTCTGCCTTGTTCTTTGTCTACTGATCTAGGTGTATTTTTCCTTACTGGTGCTTGAGTGGCCTATTTTATCTATGCAGGATTCATCTTGATGTTGTTCATATCATCAACATTTTCCTCTCCTTGTTTCCATTTGTTGCTCAACTACAATTTTATTTTGACCTCTTTGACAGAAATCTCCTTTGTGAACTCATTTTTATCAGCAAAAGAGGGTCCAACACTCAACCCCGTGACCTATTTTGTTCTGGTCTACTATCATCATGTCATCTTTCCTTTCAATACAGTTTATTTAAGAACCTATTGAGCCACTTTATCCAACTTTTTCTTTATGTTGGGGTATTAAAATTATATTGTAGTTATACCTTATAAAATTTTCATTTTTTTGTTTGTGGTTAAATGAATGGGGTTTCCTAGTTGAATATAAAGGGAACATTATAGAGCTTTGCTTCTTTATATTCTTTAGATTCTCCATTTTGTAGTGGTTTCATAAGCTCATCTACTTTGGCCAAAGTTGTTAGACAAATAAAAAAGGAGGTGGTCGAATGATGTTCTAATTCACTGAAAATATTTTCAATGGTCGGTTGGTAACTTAGGCGCTTTGGTTGTATGACTGTGTTGTCAATATACCACACCTTTGTTGAGTCTAAGTTTAGCTAGATATGTGATGTCTCAGGTAGTGCACGTCATATCTTCCAGGAAAATCTCCATAATATGTGAAACATTCTTTAAGTTTGTGACCCATTCTTTAAACATTTGGTCGATCGACAGACTCTCGGTCAATCCTTTCCAATTGACAATAAAACACTGGTAATTGAACATAGTCAACATTGTTGTCTTTGTAAATGTCGTCTCACTAACTAGGATAACCTAACTCATGGATAACCATATGAGAAGTGAAGGAAACGGGATTGATTTCCTAGAGTTCTGGAACTCCCGGTAGTTAGTTATAATGATGTCATCCAAGTGGCCAGCCTAGTTGTATATTTTTCTTGTTTTTGCAACTTTCCCTATGGCCTCCAGCATGTTGAGCTTCACATATGATGCCCTACCAATTGGGGTAAGGCATAGTGCAATAATTACACATGCCCACTTGACATGTGGCTCCTTCACTTGACTGATGATTATCCATTTTGAGTTCTTCGCAGTGGTTGACCCTATAAAAATTTTGATCCAAGCATTCAAGTCAATTTCCTTTGGGATTTTTTCTATTTTTGTCTGCCAACCCAGTGATTTTGTGAATTAACCCAATTGTTATTTACAATGGTCGGTCGATCCAAAGGGTTTCTTCATGGCACCGACTAATGATGAACTTAGTTGATTCTTCCTTCCATCCCCAGAATTCGACTACCTGTGGGGCACTCACATAGGTCCTAATCTGGGATTTTTCGAGCACATTGGTTTCTTTATTCTATCTTCCAGCCACCATCCCCCAACTAGTGAATTTCTCCCAATGCTTCTCCAAATAAATCTCATACATTTTAGCTTGTTAGATGTTTTTCATTCTAATTTATATCTTAGTCGTAGTATTTTTATCAAACTTATGCTTCGTCTGAGGTTCAATTAGGATTTTTCTAATGTATATATGGCCTCTCATCATCGACATTGTTAGATTGCTTTCATGGTTAGTGATTTGTTCAAAATATGCAGTCTTATCGGTCGATGGCTTGCACTCTTGTTGTTCGCACCAATCGCTTAAATGGCCAAAGGATGAAAATAATGGGTTTTTTTCATGTAGTGCATCTGTATTTATAGACTATTATTGGTAGGGTGAAATAAATTTGTGTGCAAAGATGTCCCATCAACATACCTTAACAGTTATTATAGGCATTAATTTTGGTTCATGCGAGACTATTGGTTATTTGTTAGTCGACTAGCTCTAGTGCGCAGCTGGTTGAGTCAAATTGGTTATCTTGGTCAATTCTACTGACTCATTCAACTCTTTGGGAACAATCAATTCTCCTCAGATGGTCGAGTGGGTTGACTTGGTCGATTTCTCTTCTTTGGTCGATTCATCCTTCTCAGTCAATTAGATTTGTTTGTTTGATTGTTTTATGATGGTTGATTACATTCATTTGGTTGGTTTGAGCAACTTGGTCTATTCTTCTTGTACAATCAATTATGTATGCGCTGTCGATTATTTTATCACAGTCAGGTTGATTGGGTGGTTGATTTTCTTATGATCGTCAATTTTCTTGACTTGGTCATTTTTATAACACACTCGTTTGATTTTTGAATGTCTCACTCGCCTATTGTCTATAAATTTCACTCGCTTGATTGCTTCCTCACTCACTTGGCTAATAGTTAATGCAGATCTTGTCCATGCAATTGTGATTTCTTCCTTGGCATTTTAAGTTCTTCCATCAACTTTTCCTTATTTGTCTATTCTAGGCGACCGATTTTACAATTCAATTGCTTATTTTCGATTAATTTTACTATAGTGTTTGAATTATGGTACTTATTGATGGTCTAGATCAGTTATGTCTTCCTTAAGTAACTTGTTTCCCTTAGATAATTTTGTACCTAATTTTTCATAACCGAACATTTTATTGAACTTTTTCTTCTTTTTCTCTCTTTTTTTTCAAAGAAGTTTTATTTCTAGGACTAGACTACCATGAAGTGGTTTTCAATCCAGTCCATGCCTATTGGTGTCTCCAAGGATATTTTCACCAACAGACATCTCATTACTTTTATGGATGATATTTTTCAGTCAATCCCCATTGATGACTTTATCAAATAGTTTCCCTTGAAAATTTCTTAATTGTACTGCACCATTCGGTTAGATATCTTCAATTACAAATGGACCCAACTAGGCGGTTTCTAAATTCCTTAGCTTTCATTTAATATGACTATCGTACAGTAGAACCGAGTCTCATTTTTTGATGTACTTCATTTCAATATGTTGGTCATGTCAAGCCTTTTGTTTTCTCTTTGATCCTCTTGGTGATAGAATGCAGTCAAAATTTCATGTTCTAGCTTATTCAGTTGATGGAGACATTCTTGTTTGATCGCTGTATGGTCATACCCAAGGATAGATGACACCCTTGTTGCATTCTTCTAGAAGTGTAGGGGTACTATAATGTCTTTCCCATATACTATCTTAAAGGGTGTATGACCAGTCGTTATTTTATATGCAGTATTGAAATCCCATAATACTACGAGAACCTTATCATCTCAATGATCTCATTCGATCCCACAAATTTTAGTCAATTCTTTATGAAATGTTTTGTTGAAGGACTTGACCACCATGTTTTCATATGGGTGATAAGCATATCTCTTTCCATGGTTGATCATGAACTTTTGTAGCATTAATTTAAATGTACCATTAACAAAGTGTGTCCCCTGATCCCTAATTATTCTTAATGGACATATGAATCTTGTCCCCTGATCATGAATAGTAAATCAGGTTTCATCGAGTTCAGAGGTATCTCATCCTTCCAAAATGGTTAATCCATTCATTGGAAAATATCACATTGTTTTACTTTTCTTCAACAATATTTATATAGATTCAACCACCATAAATCGATTTGAATAATATTTATTCTTATTGTATCTACTCAAAAGTGGTCACCCATAAGATTAGCATGTGATTCATCCATTATACCTTCTCGTTTATGTTCAAATGCATCTCCTCAATACGTTATCGCATCCCAATTTATATAAGTACCCATCCATGAAAATGAATGGGGAAGCCTTCATTGTTAATACTTTCTTTTTTCTTTCAGAAAGATATTATCGAGCCTTCCCCTCTTCTAAAAATTGTATGATTTATGCCAGCTCCATTGGGGTCGCTCAACTCAAAATGGGTGAGTGTCTAGAATCTCATCCTCAATTATTTTTTGTTCTTCACTCATTTCAAGTCAAGGCAGGTTGTTAGTTCTGACATTATTTTTCCCTGGTCTGACTATGATTTCCAATTCAAACTCTTGAAATAGTAACAAATTATTCCTTGGTGAACGAGCTTGTTTATTAAATACTTAATATCTTGGTGCTATATGAATAATGTAAAGGGGTTTTCCAAAAAATAATGATGATTTTTTTGGAGAGAAAATATCATTACTAATCCTTCTCTCTGTTAGAATATGAGAGATTGTGCTCATTTTACCATTGACAATACCCTGTCACCCAACCATAGGTCGAAGCCACCCTCTAAGCACCTTGACCTTGACAGGGAAGAATACTAGTAGAAATCAATAGCCAAGCAAGGCTAATGCACCAAGCAAGAATAGAAACCAAGTTGATCAGATAGTCCCACCCAGAAACTGGCGCAACACCTTCCCCATAAACTTGCGCACAAAACTGCCAACTGCAGTGCGCAGAAACTGCTCTCTGCAATTATGAGAAGTGTGAATAATGAGAACTAGCACCCTGTATTTATAGTGGTCTGGAAGACTTACTGGGGCCGACTTCTCCTTCTGGGTACTAGTTAATTCATATTAATTATATTTATGCAGTCGACATCTCGTCTAGGGTTTCCTTTACTTCTTTTCTTCCTTCCGAAATATTCTAATCTCATCATAGATCACAATAGAGGTTCATACCTCCTAAAGCTACCATAATATCAACACTCCCTCCTAGCTAGGGAAGTATGGTCTTGAGCACAAATAGACCATTCAACTGGTAGTATCATGAGCATCGTCATTATTATCCAACTGGATAATCTCCTATGACAACTGGTACAATATCAATTGATAGAACACACATGTGTTTATCCATGGTAGTACGCAACTACTCAAACCGTGGCACATAGTCACAAACAGTGGAACAAATCCACCATAGTAGTGTATCTCTATTGTCTGGAGACAAGCAGTCTCCATAACAATCCTCTGATGCCAACCTGCACAGAAAAATATTGTTAAAATAAACTGAATGATCTGGGCCAATATTTCACTCACATTTGTGAGATATGAAAGAATATATGCCCTCAGAGTAGAATAATGAGATATCTAGACTATTCTTCTCAAACAAGGAAGAATAATTGTCCTGTTTTCTGAACCTGGACCATTCCCCACCCTGGGCCATTCTTCCTACACTAATGAAAGTGCACCCTAGAGAGAATGTATAAACCCTAAGGAATGCCTGTCCCTGATTGTTGAGCCTGGACCATTCCCCACCCTGGGCCATTCCTCCTACACTAATCAAAGTGCACCCTGGAGAGAATGTATAAACCCTGAGGAATGACTGTCTGAACCATTTCCTTTGTTAACCACAAGAGGAAAATACGGTCCTGCATCAACCTCCAAAACAGACCATTCCTCATGTTAACCACAATGAGAAATCGTTGTCCGAGGAGGTAGGCCAGTCTTCTTGAGTAACCCTCAAGAAGAGAGACTGCCCTAGACCACTCCCCATGTTAACCACAATGGGAATTCGTTGTCTATGATACATCAGCAATCTAAACCATTTCACATGTTAACCACAATGGGAAATTGTTGTCTGTCAAAAATCTCAATCCACTTTCTGAACAGGAAAGAATCTGTCCAATCTGGACTATTTTTCAATCACAAAGATAAATGTTTCAATAATATTTTAGTGCTCCCTCCTAACCTGGAGAGTCTTCCCTTTCATCTAAGGGAGTTATTTCCACGATCCCCATTTTCTCTCGGAAATATGCAAACTTTATTCTGGATAGAGGTTTTGTCAGAATGTATGTTGTCTACTCGTCAGTGGGGATATACTTGAGATTTACCTCTCCTTCTTGGAATTTATCTCGAATAAAGTAGTATTTGATCTCAATGTGTTTTGACCTTTCATGAAACACATGTTGTTCTGATAATCTTACACAACTCTGATTATCACAATATATTATGGTCGATTCTGGAATCTGATCAAATAAATCGGAGATTAACTTCCTTAACCATATTGCTTCAGTGCATGCTTCACATGTTGCCATATACTATGCTTATGTTGTGTTGATTATGACAAACTTATGTTTCCTGCTACCCCAAGATATCATAGCGGAGCCCAAGATGAAACACATACCTGAAGTGCTCTTCCTGTCTTATGGACTTCCTACCCAATTGTTGGCAGCCAACCCAATTTTTTTTTATTGCTCTCAAAAAGCTGCCTACACCCCTTGTCGTATTACGATAAATCATTGTCGCATTATGCTAAATTGACATTCGTCTCATTTTTGAAACCATTACAATTCAATTTCGACTCAGTTTTCACAACTGCAAGTGTGAAAGCACCTCTTTCGTTGATTAGACTGTCGTTGTCTTCGGTTGATTTGCTTAAAGACACTTGATCACTGGTTTATCATATGACTGCTGAAGGTTTTATCAAACTTATGTTCTTGATCATTATCTTACTTTGATTGCGCATTTGGATATATCTCATTGTTAAACCTTTGGGCATAAAAGTTATTGGTTTTGTTATGA